>JAKTYF010000037.1:0-99781 GCA_030564605.1 Debaryomyces coudertii | reverse complement strand
TTGCTTCTACTGTATATTCATCACTGAAGAGGTGTGAATTGCAATTTGTGGTGTGTAATTCGTAATTACTATTTAGTTATTTGTTGATCCTCTTGAGCTAATTACACAAGTGCGACAACATGTTCAATAATGCTACATTGTTTGTATAAGTTATTTCCGAAATTTCCATGTATAGAGCTCCATGGAATATTACCGTATGATGTAATTTGTTTTCGGTGGCAATCCTGGGGATACCATCCTACGCACCCTTATCGCGAGATTTCGGTACCAAATTTCGATTTTACAAAATGACTATTTCAAAACTGTTTCAATATTCTAAATACATAGATCAAAATCTACCTTCTAACAATGTTAATGATGTCTAGTAGCTTGAGGATAGTATAAAAAACAGCTCCAAAAATTCACCTTTACATAAGTTGGAAACTAGATCAAAAGCGGGTAACCGTCATCCAGAAGTAAAATGACACAAAACTCCTTAAAAGAACCCAGTATTTTTTTTTGTAAAATTAATTGCTTTCATTTTCTAGTTATTCTGACAAATAGACAAATTTACTACTTGAAAAACTCGGATTTTTCCTATTTATGTCAACTATCCAAAACTTAAACGCCTTTGGTATGTAATACCGTTAAGCAAACCTAACGAAGTCGTGGAGATTATTCCTTGGGAGATATTTGAACACATGTACTAACAAAATATAGATCCATTCGCCGATACTGGTGATTCTGAAGCTCAACCAACAAATTACATCCATATCCGTATCCAACAACGTAATGGACGTAAGACGTTAACCACGGTTCAAGGTTTACCACAAGAATATGACTTAAAGAAGATTTTAAAGGTTTTAAAGAAGGATTTTGCCTGTAACGGTAACATTGTCAAGGATGAGGAACTAGGCGAAGTTATTCAATTACAAGGTGACCAAAGGGTTAAAGTCAGTGAATTTTTAATCTCTCAGTTGCAGTTACCAAAGAAGAATATTAAGATTCATGGTTTTTAACTGCATTTCGCTATTATTATGAACATTTATTATTATATAGTAAATATTAGGTTCCCATCGGCATCTGTGTATATATAGTGTATATGGCATTTAGGCGATGAAAATAGCTGAAATAAAAGTGTATAGGTTTGATTAAAAATTGTAAGCACAAACTCATCGCGCTTCATAATTTAATATATTATAAAGACCCTTGAAATTTTCCTATCTTTACAGTAAGCTGTAATCATGCCAGGAGATTTGAATTTGAAGAAATCATGGCATCCTGGTCTAATCAAGAATCAAAAGAAACTTTGGGAACAAGAACAGGAAGCTTTAAATGAACATCTAAAGATAAAAGCAAAAGATGAAGAATTAAAAAAAGAAAAGGAGAAACAAGATTTAATAAAATTACAATATGGGGATTCCAAAAATATTCCTATAGAAGTTAAAAGGGAGCTTAATAATCTAAATTGGATGTATAATGATTCAAAACTGAACAATGATTCAAATAATGAATTTAATGACATGGATGATGAATTCTTACTTGGTAGACGGAAGGTGGAGAATATGCTTAATGGAAATAAATACATTGAAACCAAGGAAACCAGCAGGTTTGAAAATACTATTAATTCTTCTAAAATTAATGATAAAGACATAGAAAATGACCCTTTATTGAGAATTAAGAATGAACAATTGAGGAAATACCATGCAGTTAAAGACTCAAAAATAAATAGTATTCACGATAAGCATCCATCGAGAGATAGATCAACACATAGACACTCCTCAAGGCATTCCTCAAGGCATAAAGATGATCATGGTAGAATTTCCAAACACAAACATTCAAAACATAGAGAATCAACACTGAAAGATATAAGACTGAAAAGTCACAGGCATACTAGGAATAGAGATACAGATGCTGATGATCCAAAAAGAAACAATGATGTCAATAAATCAAATACAAACAACCCTGAGTATAAAGTTAAGTTCATCAAATACTAATGCATATTCTGCAAAAGCCTCGTGAATTTATTATTTTAAAGCTATTGAATAATATACGCCACTCTTGTTATACACTTTATTATTGATAGTCCATTCGTACCATACTTTGTCGCTACATACTCTCTCTATTTGAAACCTTAATGTTGCATTACTATCAAAATGAGTTTCCAGCACAGGAAATAAGAATGAGTACCAAGAACTGCAAAATCCATCTGTGAGCTGAGGATGAATTCCAATTTGAATGGAATCGTATAACCTGGCTACAAAAAATCCTTGAATCCCGTTAACCTTGCCGTTAAGCGGAATATGGAAATCAATTGACCGGTGTCTGGAGGTATTTTCTGTCGTAGGGTGGTTAAATTGCCAACCTGATTTTGAACTACTCATGGTATAAAACGAATTTAACTTAACCAAATAAGGTCGTTCTAATTGCTCAGCTTCAAGATTTGAGATAAGAGGTGAATAAATCGGTTGCAAATAATTTTTATAACTTTGTGGGATCATAATTGTCTCTTCATTTGTAAATCTTTGCAAAATTTCAGGGCATAATTCATTACAGCCAAAAGACCCTAGTAATTCTGATATAATCAAGTTATAGTATGTATTCTTCCAGGTTCTAATGTCTTTCTTGATTAAATTGATCTTGTTATTCCATTCATTATGGTTCCTTTCCTGTAGTATTTCGTAACAATTGGGATTCTTTTCAACAGAGTCTATAAAAAATTTATGATTAAAACATTTGATAACTTTCATAAGCCTATCTATCAAAGGACCCCGACCAGGTCCAATCACAAGGACCTTAATGCATGATGAATCTATATCTCTCAACGCCATAAATATAGCTTTTTCATACTGATCATATTTGACTATGTCTTTTTCAAAGATTTCGTATATTTGTAGAGATAAATTATCTCTCAATGGTTGTAGTGGGTCTATTAGAATATCGGATACTGGATCAATTTCTGCTGACATTTCCCATTTTAAACTTTTTAGATATCGTTGCGGACAATTATCTGTGGCTAAAATAATTGTTGGAGGATTCTTTATAATAAATCTCTTTAGTATTTCTTTCAAACGTTTAGGTAGAACAGGCAATCTGTAATCCAGCAAAAATTTTGTTGTAGCTATCATAATTGAAGTTACTGGCTCGGTTTTCCATCTTGAAATTATGTTATTATCAACATATCTCGATACATATAACATAACCGATACATTTGGTTTCTTAATTTTATTCCAAAATTCCCAATGTGTTAAATCGCTAGTCAAGGGTATTATTAACGATACATGTGCACCAGATGGTAATCTATTGACAAACTCAAGGAGCTTTAGTTGAAAGTGATCATCTTTGTATTTGTAGAATTCTATAGGAACCATAAAAGCATAGTACTTGCATTCCTTTTGTCTCATTTGGAATGTTAAGTTTTTCCAAAAATTATCAACTTCGCTTGACAATAGTACTATTGAGTTCGACAATATCATATCGTTCGTATAATATTTAAAATCATTCCATGGTAGTACCAAGAGTCCAAATCCTGTCCTTAGTATGTTAATCAATTTATGTTCTTCATGTTGATTTGTCTTTATTCCATAATGTACGGTATTCATATTCTTCTTGTTTTAATAACCATTACGAAACCATTCTTTAATCATGTTGTTATATTGATTATGTAAGTTTCAGACGCGTTGATTTTTCAGTTAAAACATTAATTTTTCGTTTACTCGAACGTTATCAAGCAACGGTTTAAAAAAACGACAACAACTAGTACAACTTAGTTTACGAACATGAGTAAACCTAGATACCTATCAGATAGTGAAAGAGCTAGGATTCTTGAATTTCAGGATATGATTCATTACAGTCCAAGATACAGCGACGATACACACGAATATAGACATGTTATGTTACCCAAGAATATGTTAAAAGCTATACCACAAGATTATTTCAATCCGGAAACAGGAACTTTAAGAATATTACAAGAAGAAGAGTGGAGAGGTTTGGGTATTACTCAATCCTTGGGATGGGCCCATTATGAAACTCATGCTCCAGAACCACATATTTTACTTTTCAAAAGGCCTATTAACTATGGCCAATGAAGAACCAATTATGTTCCCAGTTAAATCTTTCTAACTCACGGATACCTAATGTTGCTGCACCGCTTTAAAATTCACCTGGTGACTGGGTTGTCTGAATGCTCTATTACTGTACAAAAATGGTACCATATGGGGTATTCTATGACATTGACATTTAAACTATAACCAACAGTCCAAATTATCTGCATTTTCTTATATATCGTTGTATGTATTTATACCTGTCTAATAAATTCTTGTATTTTTTACATCCTTAAAATCTGTAGATCTTAAATCAGCGCGTAGAAAGAAGTTCAAGGTTTTTATGATATTAATGAAATCTCACTTCATTACATGTCAGTTCCAGCTTATCAAGAGATCAGTCTGCCAGAATTAACGCTATTCCTAGATGACATACACAGCAATATAACAAATGATGACAATACTGACTTTAGAAAGTTAATATTGTACCTTTTTGGATTCACCAGTTCTAAGTTACATGTCTTACAACAACGAGATGAAACAAATCTAAATGAAAACACTGGCCTACTTAAAAGATTAATTAACACCATTGAATTAGTCTTAGCTAAAAGAAAGCATTTACTTAACATTGAAATAACAAATGACGAGGATGCACAGATTTTCAGTCTTGAAACGTGTAACATGAGACAAGGCGAACCTCAATTGTTGTACGAATGGGCCATTCTATTTGGATTAAAGTATATAGGTGCATTCCATGACAATAATGAAACAACTAATTTAATTAAAAGCTACATTATCGATATAATCAATTTGGTTACAACAAATTTGCATAGTTTCAGATACAAAAATCAAATCAAATTAAAATTGTTGAAAATATTTGACGACGATTTGAATAACTTATTCAATTCATTAGGTATAGCTAATTCCTTATCCAACTTCAATTCGACTTATTCAAAGAATTTGGCTAGGGCGATCCACTTGTATTCTATTTTAAATGATTACGATTTGTCTGTTAAACTTCTACTAAGCACAAATAGTATGGAACTAAAATTTGAATCATATGCTAGAAAGCTATGGTTTATACTAAACCTGATTGATTTGAAATTAATTGTTGAAAATGAAACAGATCCAAATCTAAGATTATTAGACAATCTTAAATCAACATTAGTTTTGAATTTAACAAACAACTTGATCATTAATGAATCAGTAAATTGGTCTCAAATTTCATTGATTATCAATTGGATTATTGATCAAATCAAATCCTTTGATGACAACACTTCAAGTACGTATAACCTGTATTTGGTTGTATTAAACAGATCCATAAGCTATAGTCTAATCAGAGTTTTCCAATTATGTCGAGAGAAAGACTGTTTGCAGTCATTTATAAACTCATTTCAACTAAGTTCCTTTATTATATCAATTTCCAACAAGTACACTATATTTCCTGATATAATCATCAAATCATTACACCTAATTAATTACCAATATGGCATTACCATCAACGATTTAAGAATAATTAATTTCTATCGAAGTAACCAATATGTTATTACTCCATTCAACGATTATGAACTAGATTCATTAAAATTAGAACTAAACGAGTACGCTTATAAATTGAGCCATGACAATAAAATAATATGCAACCTACTAGATTTCATTGTTACACCAAAATCTATGATCTTCAATGCTGATAATAATGATCAATTCGATCTTGGCTCTTGGATAAGTCATGTTAAGACACTAATTGATGTTGATCTTCGAGAAGCTAATGACAATACTAGGATATTCAGCGATAGATCTACAATGTATACATTAATTACCTCATTAGGTCATTTTCCTTGTCTAGTCAGTGGTGACTACCACTTCAAAGTTGAAGAATGCACAAAATGTGGTAATTGCCCTATGAATAAGACTTATTATGAAACAGTATCGCCTCTAAGAAAATATGTTACGGATCATCAAGATATGCATGTATATTATAGAAATATTATCTGTGAATTCTTATTGGGGGATAAAATGAAGGTTATTCAAAATGATCCTTTGTTATGTTGCAATATGTTGTTAACTATTTTTAAACTTTTTGTTTCCTTTAAACCTCCCACGAGGTATAATTTTAATGAAGACATAGTTTTTAAATTTGTTTTGCATTGTTTAAGCCAAAGTCTTAATAGAGACGTAAGAATACTTGCCGCAAGAATATTACCTCTCTATTTGATATCTCAAAAAGACGAAATTCTTGAAGCCAATTTTCGTTCTATTTTCAAAGAGGTTTCTCAAATAAAATTCGATTCTGATAGTAATAAAATTTATCTTGCGGAGTCCACAATTAAAGCTTTAGGTGAATTGGCAATTATTTCTGAGGGTGAATGGCTCTGTGTCTTATTTATTAAACTAATTGACCTATTCGGCGAAACCAATGAACAACATGTGAATTTAGTCTATAATGAATTTCTAAATATTGCAGCCGCAAAGCGTCTTACACCGTACAAACTCTTATCATCTTTCTTACCCAGTATTGCTGAACGAATTGTTAAGCAACCGCGGATGTTACAAAAAATTACAGAGTTATTGGGTGTATCAAAGAAATATTTCTTGAATAGGACCAAGGAATACACAACCCCAAGATTTCTAGAGTACTATAAGTATGATTTTATTCAAGAAATCGCTGAAGCATCAGGGATGACTAAATGGAAATTAATTACAAGACATTTGCCGAGAATTATGGCAACTTATTTGTGTAAGGATGATACTATAAATGAATCTTATATCATTAACGTTTTGAGTAATATTAGTCCTGAATATAAAATCTTATCTATGACTGATTTAATCTCAAGTGTTGGTGAAATAACATGGTTTATTTTACTTCAAATACAAATAGAAGTGAACGGAAATTTTCAAAATGAAAGAAAAATCTTAAATGCCTTGATATATGTCTCAAAAATTAATTTGCTGAAGAATGGAAATAATAATAGAAAGATTCCAAACGACTTTGATTATATTGAAAATCTTTTAGGCGATCATGTTTTAGAATTGGTCCAGAGATTCTCTGAAAATGTACATCACATAAAGGGTACAAAACCCTATCTTGAAAAAGTTAGTTCTTTAAGAGCCATCGAATTTCTTATAAGTAAGAATACTACTGCGGCTGCATCTGCATTGGGTCAGATATCAACTTGTTTGCAAGCAACATTGGAAAACCCTGATTTTGAATTACCTGCTATAAGGTGTTGGAACGTACTTGTGCAAAATTTGCAAACTAATCATTTAATTTCGTTATTTGATATTATCATTTCCCTAATATTTCAGAAGTTTAATAAATTGGAACACAGATCTAAATTAATAGCCGTTGACATTTTAAAGAAATTATTTCTAGAATTAAGAGATAAGTATAACAAATATTCACTTTATTACTTTTCTGTTCCATTTATTGAAAACTTGGATAAGTATTATAAACTTGACGCAAGTTTCCGAAATTTGATGAGGCCGAAATCAAAAATTAGCTATTTTCCAGAATTTGCCAGAAGATTAAAAACAAGCAATAAATATGTTGTGCAACAAGCTTTAGATGATCTTATTAATTACACAACAAAATATCAAGAAAGATGTCAGATTGAAGACTTCAAAGATCCTTTACTTGAAAACTCTATATCAGAACTTATGCGGACTTTATTAGATACCGCGTCTAAGTTCAAAAATGATGATAATGAAATTTCAACAAGCTGTGCAAAAGCGCTTGCAATTATTGGTACTCTAGATTCAAACAAGTTCAATTTGAAGACTATTAAAGACCAAATTATTATTATAAATGATTTTCATGATTATAAAGAGAACGCTGATTTTTTGCGTCATTTTATGGAGAATAGGGTTATAAGACTATTCTGGGCATCAAATGATCCAGTTAAGCAATTATTTTCAGCCTATTCGATGCAGAAATTCTTAGAAGTCTTGAGGCTAGATAGTAGTGTATTAAATCCTACTAGCCAAGATTTATTAGCAGAAACTTGGAAAACATTCAGTGATGTTGCTAAATCTACATTAACTCCTCTCTTATCATCAAAATATGTGTCACCTATATCAAGATTTGAGCCAATACAGTTTCCATACTATAAGGTAGGATCAAATTATGAAAAATGGCTCATTGATTTTACATCCAACTTACTAAAACGACCTCTTAAAAGTGTTCTTGAAACACCGAATGAGACGAAACATGTCATTTTTCAAACTTGTTCAATGCTAGCACGTAATCAAGATATTTCCATATGCCAATATCTTTTGAAATATATTGCTTTAAGTCATATAATCAACGGGGATGAAAATGTGACCTCAGATATCAAAACAGAATTTTTGCATATTTTACATATTGATTCATCATCTTTACCGCCTGATAGAGTTGAGCAATTAAAATCATGTTACCAATCAATTTTCGAAGTCTTAGATTACTATAATGAATGGGTTTCAGCTGCAACTCAATTCTTGAATGATTCTCAGCTACTGAAACCTGATTCTATTAGGCTTAAAAAGAATATCGCTTTTATTGGAATATTCTTAGAAAGTATACCTATGGATCTAATCGCTATCAAATCTGCAGAATGTGATTCGTATGAGAGGACAATTCTATACTTGGAAAAATGCTATAGGGATGGTCGTGTTGATGAGTCCTATTTAATTGACAACCTTAATATTGTTAGTACATTACAAAGCATGTATTCAAACATCAATGATTTTGATGCACTTGCAGGTATACTCAAAAAGTTTTCAACAAATAATTTAACTGAAAAATTAACAACCTTCCAATACAATGAAAATTGGTCTCTTGCACAAGAATCATTTCAGGTGTTAAGTGAAAATGGAAATGAAGAAGATAAGATTGAAAACAATACCAAATTGTTAAAATCGTTGAGTGATCATGCCCTATATGATGAAGTTTTATCGACATTGGCAGCAAAAATTGATCTTGACAATTTAAACAGTATTCCTCTTGATTGGTCATTGGTTGGTCTTCAGGCTGCTGTTGTATCTGGTGACAAACATCAAATCGACAAGTGGACGTTTATAACTGATTCCATCGGTAAACCACAAGACGTTGAAACTCTAACAAATTACCAGTTTGCCAAAGGCTTGAAATTCTTATATGAATCCAAAAGTGAAGATTTCAAACAATACATGGAAAGCATTTATCGAACAATTGGCTCTTCGTTGGTCTCGTCTATGTCCTCGTCATTTTCGAGGAATTCAATTTTAATGGCTCAATTGCATAATATGTATGATCTATCATTGATTGTTTCCAACTATCCGTTAATTGATGAGTCACACAGAAGGGAAAATGAAAGTATATTAAAAGAAAGAATCAAAAATATTGATCAAGGTTTTGATTCTCAATGGAAAATATTAGCAATTCATAGAGTAGCATACATGGTTATTCAAGATAAGAACAAAATATCAGACATATTGCTATTTTGTTCTAAGGTTGCAAGAAAAAATGAGCGTCTTGATATTTCAACTAGATGTATCATGAAGGCCATGGCATTAAATGATAGAGGCGCAAATATTGAGTATGCAGAATTATTGTGGGCACAAGGAAAACAAACTGAAGCTATCAAATCACTTGCAAAAATAATTTCTGATGATCAATTTAAAAGCAAAAAACAAAGAGCTGGAGTGCAACTTCAATATGCCGAATGGTTAGATGAATCAAATCATAGTTCATCAGCTACTATTATATCTGAGTATGTGAAAGCCTATAAACTAGAAGGCAATTGGGAAAAACCATTTTATGATCTAGGGAAATATTATAATAAAATAAAAGAATCACAATCAGACTTAAGTGGATTTTGCGAACAACAGATTATTCGGTTTTTTTTAAAAGCCTTAGCATTAGGTCCAACCTTCATATTTGAAGCCTTGCCTAAGTTCACTACTGTTTGGCTTGATTTTGCACAAAAGAAAACAACAAAGGAATCCGAGCGTATATTGAATCAAATCATTCTAGATATTGGTTCATATATTGATGTCATACCAGTTTATGTTTGGTATACTTCAATAACCCAAATTTTGTCGAGAATTGGACATCCCCATAATCCATCAGCCCAGCTCCTTTTTAAAATTATTTTTAAACTTGTTCAAGCTTATCCTAAACATAGTTTATGGTATGTTTTGTCACATTTAAATTCGAATGATTCTATCAGAAAACAACGTGTTTCAGGAATACTTAAGAAGGTACAATCATCAGATATATCATTGTCGTCAAATCTACAAAGTGCACGGGAGTTATTTACCAGTCTTATCAAACTTGCGAGTTTTAAGATTCTGAAAAAAACTGTTCGGAGGATGTCAATAAAGGATGATTTTGGGATTGATAATTTGAATGAAAGTTACGACTCTCTAGTAATACCTGTTAGGTCAAACCTTGAAATAAGACTACCTTCGACAAAACATACGAAGAATTTCGCGAGTGCCTTCCCGAAACCTTCCAGTGTTACATTTGAAGGGTTTGATGATATGGTGAACATATTTCATTCTTTGCAAATGCCTAGACAGGTTTTCATAAGAGGATCGAATGGATTAACGTATCGCCTCATGGTTAAGAAAGATGATACTAGAAAAGATGCAAAGGTGGTTGAATTTACTACTATGATTAATAGATTATTGTCTGCGAGCACCGAAGCTAGAAAACGAAACCTTCTTATTGCAAATTATTCGGTCGTTCCTCTAGCGGAAAATATGGGAGTAATTGAATTTGTTCAAGATGTTGCAACAATGAAAGGCGTTATTAATGATCAGCGAAAAAGAATGGGACATCTTTCTAATGATAGGAAACTTTTCATGAAGCTCGATGCGGCTCAAAAAATGGTTAAAACTAAAACATCGTCAGATCAAAATGCATTAACCAATCTAGTTGAGTTATTTGAAAACATATGTAAGGATACACCTCCTGTTTTGCATAATTGGTACATCAATCAATTCTCTGATCCCAGGACTTGGTATTTAGCAAGAACCTCGTTTACCCGGTCATCCGCTGTAATGTCAATAGTTGGTTATATAATAGGTCTTGGGGATAGGCATTGTGAAAATATATTATTCTTTAAGAAGTCAGGTTCCGTACTTCATATTGATTTCGACTGTTTGTTCGAAAAGGGTAAAACATTGCCTACTCCTGAGATTGTACCTTTTAGGTTAACCCAAAATATGGTAGATGCTATGGGTATTAGCGGTATTGAAGGCTCCTTTCGAATTACCTGTGAAGTAACGGGTTCAATTTTAAGAGAAAATGAAGCATCTTTAATGAATATCTTGGAGACTCTAATATATGACCCGTTGTTAGATTGGAAAACACAGCAAAATCCTCAAGATCACTTGAGAAAAGTTAGGAGAAAAATTAGAGGTTTGGTTGATGAAAATGAAGGTCTACCTATGAACATCCATGGACAAATCGATGTACTAATACAAGAAGCATCATCCGTAGAAAAGTTATGTCAAATGTACGGTGGTTGGGCAGCATATACATAATTATTATTATATATATATATAATAATAATAATAACTATCTAAATATTTAAATTATCTACGTCATTTTCGTTGCTTTCGATTCCTAAATTCTCGTTTATTTCATTGGCTTCGTTATTTCCTGCGTCATTCAATTCTTTTTCTTGTTTTATTTGCATTACTTCTGTCACAGCATTTATATCATTGTCATCTCCTGAAATGTCAGACCTTGTCCCAATTGCATCATTACTAACTCCGTTAACCATCCGAGGCGGTAGTTGCGGCGGTGTCTTGGGAAGAGGTTCTGGAGGAGGTTTTCTATGTCTATGAGGCACTGCATGGTTCTCAGTAAAATCATCTGATACGATACTTGCATTTGTAGGAGAAAAGCTTGATAACAATTTATTGTTAAAGCCTTCCTTAGAGTCTGATGTGTTGTCATCAATGTTTTCAGTATTTAAATCACTAGTTTCATTCTCATGAGGCTCACTAAATATTGTGGTTGAGTCATTATCAAGATTTAATGGATCACTATTATTCAAACTCAATTTCGAATTTCTTCTTGATTTGTTAGTCGCATCAATTGGTTTATAAATTAAATCGCTATCAGTATTAATAGAATTTAAATCTTTATTAAACATTTCATATGATGAAAAGTTTGAATTTTTAGATAGCTTCGAATTATCTGAATTTGATTTTTTAACTGTTCTTCTGCTCAGAATCATTTCAGGTGGCGTATAATTTTCATTTTCTGTGACTGCTCTTTCATCTTTAAAATACCATTTCCCAATCTTTTTCAACGTATTTATAGTGGTCTTCTTTGCATTTGAGTCATGGGGATCATGATCAATGGTTTTCGAAGATTCAACAAATGATCCATCAGAAAAGTAATTATCGTCATTTACACTAAGAGTCGTGTTTGACTTTGGCCTTTTCATTTTCTTAGAAATGTCACTTAGAGTATTTGATATTCTTAATTTTGGAGCTGTCGCGTTAAGTTTCAGGGATGATAAAGTATCGCTTGCTTTATTGTTTGATAGATTCGATGCTGTATTTATTTGATTCAGATCACTTTCTTCAATTACAGGATCAGTATATTCCTCAGTCTCTTCTTTTAATTCGTCTTTATCATTTAATTCTCTGGTATTCAGATCTTCCGTTGGTCTCTCATTTTTATTCCAAATTCCACCACGATAAATTTCGTTCGTAGTATTATAGAAAGCAAAATCATCCCAATGCGGTAAAACGAGTGAATCTTTAATCGCTTCTTTCAACTTCTTTTCAATTGAGTTGGTAATGATATTATAAGTTAACTGTCTTGAGCTAATTACAGGTTCAATCTTCAAATTAATTAAAGGTTCACTCTCAAATGAATACCAAATTCTTTCAGAAGGTGGTGGTTTAAATTTTACTAGCATTGGGCCCTCTAACTTTTCAATCGTAATCGAAAGTAATAAATCAACTTCCCTCGGCTTGAATCTTGACCCTAGATTAATATTCACTTTAGTTGATATTTGAAATGATAATTTACCATGATAATGAAGGAAAAATTTGACAATAAGATCACCGTTCGGATTAATTTCTCGTAAACTAGGCCATGTTATAAATGGAGCAGCTGTTCCTGAATCTAGCTTAACGAGTTTGAAAGTATCTAAAAATCCGGGTGTTTTTATCTTGTTCAATTTCTTATTCAAACGATTTTTCAAAAATTCTTGTAGGAATTCTGTCTTCTGTAATGATAAAAATAATCTACCAATCATTGCATTTAGCCACTTTGTATGCCACTGACCTTCAGAGCTATATAGCGTTTGAATTAAATTAATCATATCATCAGTTTCGAAATGTAATGTTTTTGCATAAATCTTAGGATCCAAATTCTTAGATTCGGCATCTGTCTTAGTAGCTTTTATTAAACTAAAATACCAGTCTTCCTTTTCAATATTAGTATCACAGTATAGAAATATAGATCCTGATGGTGGTTTCAAATTCATCATCATAATGTCGCTTGTAGTAATAACCTCATTTTCGAAGTCCTCTGACAACCTTCTCTTCCTTGACCAATCTCTTTTCATGATGCAGATGGCCGTAGTCTTAGTAAACAACTGGGCGTCTGTTATATCCCGAGGCCATACAGAAATTATTTGACTAGATAAAACAATGACATGCTTCACATCTTTCAAAGACTCATTCTTATATAAAAATAAATTACCGTGTTTTAGTACCGCATAAAATCTGTGTTTCTTTTGCGATTTCTTGACCAGTGTGTCATACTTAGCTTCAGTGGGTATATTCGAAGTCTCAACTGTGCTCGTTGAATCAGAATCAGAATTCTTAACTAGTTTATATAATGAAGAATAGGCGGACTTGTTCTCTGTTGATTCACTTATAGACTGAGTATTTGATGAAATATCATCTAGTGACTCAATGTAATCTTGTGTAACAGTAATCCAGCCTGATCTATACGATTTCAAACCCGATGATTCCTTATCCTCTACATCTCCAACATTTACTTTTTCATCCGTTTCATCTTCTTCTGCTGATTCATCTAATACTGGATGTAGGTAGATAAGCAGTATGATAACAATAGGTATGAAGGTTATACCACCTAGCAAATAGGTGTAAAAATATCCCAATAAGCTCATAGTTACTGAAAGAAGGATTATTGGGACAAATGTCAATTTTTCAAATTGTCGCAATTGTGAGTGAAACATATGAAGCAAATATTAGTAACTATACAAGATGAAATATATAAAATACACAATAAATAATTAATTAAGGAACGAAGATATGCTATACTAGATAGGAATATCATTTATAAGAAAAAATCATTTATCATAAAATTGCCAGTGCCAACCATTTCACTAGCTTTACCAGATATTAAACAGTTTTTGTTTAAAATCTTACATATGTCCTGAGGCTCACGGTCTGGATGTTCATGTTCATTCAACGACAAATTCAAGTTATCGTTATGTCTGTAATGGAAGCTCATCTTACCGTTTAATGGTTGGGGTAATGAAATAGGGGTAATTGGTGATTTGTCCTCGTCCGACTCGTCTGTGTCAGTCAAATCATCATACTCTAAATACTCGTCAAAGGTATACGACTTAGCGTTGGAATTAAAATTAACCTTTTTGAAAAAAGGAACATCATAGTGTTTCGGAGCAGTCTCTGGGTCCGCTTCAGCAATTGGCTGCTTGTTCAAGAGTCCAAAAGTTGAGTTGTCATTATATACTTCCAACGGATTCTTATTCAATCTAGAATAGTATGCTTTCAAGTTATCGTTCAATATCTTGGTGAAATTCAATGAAATCTGCTCCGTGGAATTACTGCTTGCAACATTCATGTAGTTCACGGGCGATGGTTCGTCGACATTTAATATGTCATTGTTCAAGTTAGTTAAGCTAAGTAACTTCTCTACTGGGTCAATTTTATCAGTATCTTCTTCAACATTCAATCTCCGTTTCTTCGCTGGGTGTTCTAAACTGTTAGTTGTGTGCCTAATAGGTCTTACTTTTTCTGTTAATGTACGGGTACGAGCTGACTTACGAATTGTCATATAAATCTCTAAAAATTCTTATAATAGCAAACGATATATATTCGGTATTAATTGCAAGCTGTGTTAATTGGTTGTAATAATAGAAATTGTGTATACCAAATCTTCAAGTAATGAGTTGATTGAGCAAAGTAAGGATTAAACTGCAACTTATGTATGCTACCTAACTAACTAGTTGGAAAAAATTTCAATGGCAAAATGAAAGAATTCCTATGTTTATATAGTATATAACTCCCCTCTGAAAAAAAAAATTTTAAAAAAAATTTATGCGGTCGGTGCGGCTTTCTTTTGAAATGGCATTTTCTGCGGCTTAACAGTTTTTTTCGAATATCCATTCTTATACGGAATGCACAGTCTATGCACAAATACATTAAAATAAAATATGGAAATTACAGTCTACGATAGACAGGAAATCTAGGAGGACAATTATCTGCACTATCTGAATAATTAGATCATGCTTTTGAATATTTGGATCTTTTTTGACGTATAAAGACCACACTGTTTTTATCTATCAACACCCACATGCAGAACAATAGACAGCAATAACCCTCTTTCAAAGGTACAAGTAAGTCAAATTATGAATGATATACGGAGTTAAATAAATGCGCATTTTCCAGTTGGAGAGATTTATTACAAAAAGTGCTTCTCAACAACAAGGAGAGTTGATAGCAACTTTCAAACCCCATATATAGAAGAGCTTTGAAGCAGAAATATTCTCCAAAACACCTATGTTACACCAGGAATGACTATAGATGATATGCTGCACTGGGACAATCAACATATAGAACATGTAAATTTTATAGAAAAAGAATATAATAGGGAGGGTAGTAATTACCATATTAGGCATGATGTGCCATGAAAAAAGAAGTGAATTACATCAAATATAGGGAGCGTGGAAAGCAAACCATGGGAAGCAATAATAGTCACAAACATGGCCACTAACAATGTTATTATCGTTGTGTCATCGCATAATAAGGTATCTTGTACTCCGACTGGAACTGCTTATTTTTCCATGTTTGCTTGTGATCGACCACTATTCTTGTCCACATTTTTAGTATAGATGTTTATGGGTATTTGATAACTTTAAACAGCCTGTTTGTATGTCCAGGTTGCTTGATCGTATGAAGTAAACGTATTTAATAGTATACGCTTCCCGTCGTCGATTATGTAGAAAGAATAGAGACGATTTAAGGTTTCGGACTCAATTTAAACAAATAAAAAACTCAAGAACTCCATCTCTTTCTCTTAATTTTTATAAGTCTATTTGGCGTCACAAAAGATACAACTAATACCATGGTAATCAATTTACAGAATAAGTATCAATATAAGATATGGACAGTACACATTGGTACCTGCATATAATATAACCTGGACTATAATACCATGTTATAGTGAAAATCTTTACTACTATATTGAACACGCATAACATTCTAATGAAGCTCCATCATTTGTTGTTGCTAGTGGTAACTATTACGGCTTCCGAAGGAGATCGGCTTCCAGGGTTTCAGGACTGTCTTTTACAATGTGAGAAGCTAATGGACTGTAACCACGATAAAATATCGGATATTATCGAAACTCAGAAACAATTTGAAGAAGAACAAATCGAACCAGTAGCACATCCTGTAAGACCGCCAGAAAAGAGAGATTTTATTAGTATGCATGAGCGAGATGAATTACCTCAGTATACTTTTAATGATTTCCTGGGCAATTATAGACTATCTTGGGTAGCGAGTACAGTTTTCCAATGGGATTGCATACTGGATTGCAACTATAAGTGTCAACAGTTTATTACAAACCAACGTGAACTACTGGGATTACCTATAGTTCAGTTCTACGGGAAGTGGCCATTCACACGTGTTTTCGGAATAACTGAAATTATGCTGGTTATATTTTCCATGGGCAACTACTACGCTAACTGGAACAATTTATCAAAGGTTCTAACTCAGTACAATAAAAATTATAAGAGTGGTAACGAATCATTTATTATGTATAAACAATATTTGTATTTAATTGTGGGGTCATTAGTAGGTTGGAGTTTTAGCACCTTGTTCCACATGAGAGATACAGCCATCACCGAGACCCTAGATTATTTCGGAGCTGCTATGATCGTGCTATTGAACTTCAATGCCATCACTATAAGGTTCTTCCGGATATTTACTTCAAAAAAGGCGAAACATAGATTTGTTTTTCAATTGTGCTTGATTGTTCTATTCGTTTTCCACTGTATCAAATTGCACAATAAATGGGACTATCAATACAACACATACTTCAACCTTTTCTTTGGAGTACTGGCTATCATTTTGTGGATCTCCCATGCTACGCGAGTCAAAAACGTGTACAGCAAGGACTCACGTATGTACAACAACTCCATTCAGTTGTTACCTTTTGAAACAAAGCTCTTATCGAAGTTAAACTATTTGTCATTATCCGAAACAAAATTTATTCCCATGTTGCCTGTAATGTTGAACCTATGGCTAATCATAGGCATGTCTTTTGAATTATTGGACTTCTCCCCATGGCTGAGATTACTCGATGCTCATGCTATCTGGCATTTGTTCACCATCATTCCTCCAATCATTTGGTATGATTGGAACATCTGGGACATAGAATTGATGAAATTGACAAGTGTTTAACGTATATAAAAAAATGCACAATCTTTTTCTGAATTACTCATTTTCATGTGTACCAAGACTAAATTGCATGTTGCATCAGTGATTTCCGCTTATTTATAAATAACCCTATAATTACGAAAAAGAAGATTCCTAGTTTTAAATGGTTTGCCAGTGAATTTTCGGAGATGTCTTTGTTTTGCATAAATGGCAAAACCAATCGTACGTCCCCAGTATTATAATACTCATGCTCCTTTAATAATACACGATCTGAAGTTGGTGATGGTGCCATAGTCAAAATTGTTACAATACCTATGTTTTCTTCTTTTTGTAAATACACCTCGAGGGCTTTAACAGTATTTATATAGTTTAGACCTCTGAGCACATAACACGAGTTCTAAGTATTTTAAGTACAGATATACTTAATCACGTGCCTTATCTGTATACTTATCTTCCTTATAGAGTAAAGACCTGAGTGAAAAAATCAATTACGATCAAGGTGTTCCATCTATAATTATCCACAATTACTCATGAAAGTCTCGAAACCATCGTAAATAGTTAAACTTGTATCCTTCTGTTGTTTGTGGCTTTTGTTGTTTGTTTACAATACGTAAATCAATTTGGCCTATCGTCCCCAATGCGTTGAAAATCGAAAACGAGGCTGTACGGCTCACCTAATATTTACATCCATAAGTTATAATATAAATACATGAAGACAACGGAAAAAGAGGATTAGATGCAATTTCATGCATGTTTAGAAACAGTAAGGCTAGCAGTGATTCTTCAAATAAAGCTATTTTGACAAAAAAAATGGAAAAAATCACATATGTTCGTTATAATGTATTTGTAGTCTACATTGCATATGTTTCCAAATACGATACTAAATTGTTCCGACAAGCAACACCGGATTCACCGAATGGTATTCGTATATGTTTGAGCCGCAAGTAATCAAATTTATGTACGACAAATATTTTTTGACTTACTATCCACTAACAAGTCGTCCTTTAGATAATACTTGACTTTAGTACAGCATACAACTGCGGTCTCGCACCTTGCTGAGGAGCTGCAAAATGTTCGTAAAAAAATTCCGATACCGGGAGTCGAACCCGGGTTTGCTCGGTGAAAGCGAACCGTGCTAGCCGTTACACTATATCGGAGAATTGATGAAGTTAAATTAAGTGGTATAACTACATGATATGGACTAATTGTGGGTCAATGATACGCTCTACAAAAGACAATAGAATCGGATAAGCCCTAAATATATATAATATATACAATCTATACAATTTGTATGACGATAACGGATCTATATAATCAATCGATCTTCTTATTATTATTCGAAGACAACCTTCCACATTCATCAAGTTTATAAATCCCCAAAAGATATGCTAGTCTAGTCACTACTAGATCTATTGCCATGCCTATGGAATCCTTTGCGATGTCTATTTTTGAGCCATCAACTTCTTGCCAGTTTACAGGGATTTCCTTCATTGTCATTTTCTGTATTTCGCCTAATAATAATACCTCGACGTCGAAAATCCATCTCTCAGTGTGCATGTGAGGAAATATCTGGCTGACTGATTGAAAATTAAACACCTTGAAGCCACATTGAGTGTCCTGGATATCTCTAATTCCAAAAATATAAACCAAAGTATGCAACCCGTACATTAAGAAATTACGTACAAACGATCTTTTCACTACTGCATCAGTGTCAACCATATGAGCACGAGACCCAATGGCAATTGCAGGATTGTAGGTATCAATTGAGCGCAAATATGAAACTAATTTGTCAACATCGCTGAACTTCGTCGCGCCGTCTGCATCAGCAAATAAACTGTATTTACCTCTAGAATGCAACAAACCGTGAGTCACAGCGCCTCCCTTTCCTCTATTCTTGGATAGTTTAACCACTCGCATAACATGTGGTTTCAAGTGAAATTCATATGCCTTCTCGAGTGCAAATTCATCACTTTTATCCAGCGATCCATCATCAACAATAATTATTTCGTATTGTGATGAATAATTAGAATTCAAATGTTCAATACATTCGCTAAGCATTTTACCTAATCTTTGTGTTTCATTATAGCAAGGTATAACTACGCTCAATTGGACATCAGAATCATGATAACTAGACGTA
This sequence comes from Debaryomyces coudertii, assembly GCA_030564605.1. Classification (NCBI taxonomy): domain Eukaryota; kingdom Fungi; phylum Ascomycota; class Pichiomycetes; order Serinales; family Debaryomycetaceae; genus Debaryomyces; species Debaryomyces coudertii. Next base: position 79,981 of record JAKTYF010000037.1, on the reverse strand, counting down.
TGGGAATTGATTCTATTTGGTAGTTTGTAATGTTCACCTGTTCCATCGTTTGTTGTGTATGTTAATTCACTCGGTGTAGGTTCTCTTGGTTTATGAGAAAAAACAATGATGACAGAATAAATAAATACAACTATGATCACCCAAAATAATAAACCATATATCAACATCTTTATCGTGTATGGTTTATCTAGGCTAACACACACCACATTTTTCAAATTTGAAACTGTATCAAACTCCAAAGATCAACAATTATACACGTGATTAACATTATTATTACAATTTTCTATTTAATACATATGATACAAACTATAGTAATGAAGTTAAAATGGTAAACTGATGTGAAAAGATTATTTGTTGGCTAATTTCGTTACTCTATTATTTAAACATCTAGCATTATTTACAAAAATTTCCACTAACTCCTCAAACCTAATTGAGTCCATACCACTCTTAAACTTATCAAACCCATTAAATAATTCTAAAGTATCAACTTCTAATTCGACCTCGAATGATTGATCTTGTTCCACAATTTTCTTACCACTCTTATTCTTCAGTTCTCGTGGCTGTAATACTCTTGTCATGTCAAATCTAGTTACAGTAGGTCTGTGTGTCCATGAATTACGTTTCTTAATCCTGGTTAATGTTGGTTGATTTTTTTTTATAATACCTTCAATATTATTATCCGGGATAGGATTTTCATATGACAATGATAATCGTAGATCATACATCGATGAAGGGTTATGTATAAATAAACTAGAGAGTCTTTGTTTATTAATAGCAGTATAACGAGGAGGATCCAATAAATTGTCCTTCGATACACGAATCGATTTTGGTTGTTCGTTTCTATTAGTAATTTGATAAAAGTTATCAGTTATATCACTCTCCAACATATTGAATTTTCTTTTTGGAGCATTGATATTCGCTTGCGCGGATCTTCTTAATTCGTCTTGGTACGTCTTTTCCAAGTCATCCAAAAACTTACACATATCATTCCAACCAACCTCATGAACACCCATATCAAAGTATGTGTTTGAATTATCGGTAAATATACATTCTGTGGATACATTGATATCAATTCTATGGCCTGCCCTTTTATCAATTATTGTTCCAAACTTTAATTCCAATTCCACCTGCTTTCTTTGGTCATCTGGTATTTCAGTAAAGTTTGCATAAATCCATTCAGCTATGGTTCTTGTAACTGACGGAGGTGGGATCACACCTGTTATTGAACACTCTAAGTCAACACTTACTGCCAGAGTTCTATCAAATACAGGCTTCGATGATAGATTAGATTGTTCAGCATTACTCATTGGGGTTCCGTTTGAAGGTCTTTGGTATGATGAGGGTACCCATTCTTGGGCCCATACAGGAGGTTCTATATACCTTCTCGGTTTACTCGAAGATTTTAGTTTATTTATCTTAATCAATTCATCTTCTTCGTTTTCAGATATTTCAGGTTTTATTGTCTTGACAACTTGTTTTAATTCGGTGCCCATATTACTTGACATGTTAACATCCTTCTCATCCGTTATATTCGCAACTGAGCTGCGCCCCAATCTTTTAGACAGTTGGTTAATTTCAGTAGGTGATGCATTACGATCGTCCTCTTCATCTTCGAATGCACTGCGTTTCACTTCATTTTTCTTATGTTCATTATTTGGGGCTGGGTCGTTTAGCAAATTAACGAGGGAATGTCTCTGATAATTCGACATGTCTGGTCTGACCGAATCACCAGAATCGCTCGTTTCTCCCTTTTTAGATGAGGGGGGATCGTCATTTAAGATTGATCCTACATTCATTTTTAATAAACGCTTAATTAGCTTATATAACAGCTTCAGTTGTTGTATATCAACCATTTTTCACTTGAGAAAATGAACTTTTTACAATCATACACGACCAATTATCAATAGCAAAAATACGCTTGCATTGGCTAAAAAGTCTACAATAAACAGGATAAATAAAGGAACATGCATTAAGCCAAACCTAAATACTATCAATGAATCGGATGATTAAACACCTAAGTTCTTGTTTAATCTCTTAGCGACAGCATCGATGAATTCTTCTGTAGTAACATAAGACGATCTTTCAGACTTACCTTGTGCTAAAGCCAAATCCTTAGTCATGATGTTGTCTAATGCAACTGTATCAATAGTGGCTTTTTCCAAATTTTCACCGAATTTGACAACATCGTCGTTCTTATCTAACCTACCTCTTTGGATTATACCTCTGGTCCATGCAAAGATAGAAGCGATAGAATTGGTGGAGGTTTCCTTACCTTCTTGATGTTGTCTATAGTGTCTAGTAACGGTACCGTGAGCTGCCTCAGCTTCAAAGGCCTTTCCATCTGGGGTCATCAAGACAGAAGTCATCAAACCTAATGAACCGAAACCTTGAGCAACAATATCGGATTGCACATCACCATCGTAGTTCTTCATGGCAATGATATATCCACCTTTGGATTTTAACATTTGGGCGACCATATCATCAATTAACCTATGTTCGTACCAGATACCAGCCTCTTCGAATTGCTTCTTATATTTCTTTTCGTATAAATCTTCAAAGATGTCTTTGAATCTACCGTCGTATTTTTTCAAAATAGTGTTCTTAGTAGAGGAGAACAATATTAATTTTCTGTCCAAGGCCATTTTGAAAGATGATTCGGCAAAATCTGTGATAGACTTGTCGGTGTTGTACATGGACAAAGCAACACCTGGAGCGTCGTAGTTGTACACTGGGTAAACCTGAGTTTCAGATCCATCAGCTGGCTTGAATACTAATTCTAGTTGACCCGCCTTTGGAATAACAATGTCAGTAGCCTTATATTGGTCACCAAATGCATGTCTACCAATGATAATTGGGTTTTCCCATTGTGGAACAATTCTTGGGATGTTCTCAATTACAATTGGTTCTCTGAAAACAGTACCACCTAAAATGTTCCTCAATGTACCGTTTGGTGATAACCACATCTTCTTCAACTTAAATTCTTCGACTCTGGCTTCGTCTGGGGTAATGGTTGCACATTTGACTCCGACTTGGTATTTCAAAATAGCTTCTGCCGCATCAGTTGTGACCTTATCGTCAGTTTGATCCCTGTATTCAATACCTAAATCATAGTATTTCAAATCAACGTTCAAATATGGGAAGATTAATTTATCTTTGATGAATTTCCAGATGATTCTGGTCATTTCATCACCATCCATTTCAACAATTGGTTGGTCAACATTAATTTTATTAAATCCCATCTTGAATGTATAATATTTACTATACTAGTTTTCTAATAACTATAAACGAGGTATATTATATAGGATATAATAATATGTTGGGAATATGGCGTATTTATATTACTAACCCGGAGATGTGAAGTGTTACAAAGTAAAAAAAAGGGCGGGGCGGGTAAAAACTCCAGGTTTTTGGATTGTCGAGATTACCAATTATCCGTTTTCCATTAATCATTCTTAATATGACTATTATCAATTGGTATACCAAATGAACTCGGCATCCTCAATTATAGCGAATCTTTCTACAAATTAGGGGGTTTCGTTAGAGACATATGCCTGGTGTTCTGGTTATTTGCCGTACCCCAGACGGATCGGCAGTTCATTCCGATTGTCTCCTACGGTAACACTAATTTTTCCGATCATTTCCGATCAATTTCAAAATGCTGAATAATCGCTGTACGTTAAGGCAAGCTTACCAAGTGATTGGTGGGGGATATAAAATGTGATAAAAAGACAGTAGAATCATTACAATTATGGTAACCCTGGCGTTGACGTAACGTTAGAGGTCTATTTGCACTCCGGCGTGTGAGCTTATTAGCACACTACTCAAAACTGGAGAGAGATTGATTGCTTTAGTTTTTTCCAAGAATTGTGTATTTCTGATTACTGTAACGGTCTGCAATGGCATGGATTGTTGGGCTAATATAATACGTAGATATCGGTTGGGATATACTCCAATTACTCATATAAGTAAATATTTTTCAAAAATAGCTGGTGTCTTATAAAAATACACCAGCATGTAAAGAAGAAGCACAGTGTGTAGTTTTGTCTCTCGATTTTGGCAAAATCGTGAATCCTTAGAGCTTGTTGGAAAGATTGCAGTAAGCTTGATTTAGAACCCTACTTAGAACTAAAAAAAAAGCGCGACAAGCAATTCGGTGTTACCCGGCAATAGCATCCTCTTGCTCATAAAGTGAACATAAATTTTTTTTTATATACTTGTCGTTTATCATGAGCTACTATAAACCATAAGTTCAATAATGTATGTTATAGACTAATATTTTTCCAATAATTTTTATGTTATGATGATAACTTAACTCAGCTCACTCAGAGTCAATGACGATGCTGATAACCTTTTTTTCCAACATTCATCAATTTATCTGATTCAATACTAAATTAATGGGAACAATACTATTTATTCGAAGTAGTATACTAACTTCTATAAGTAAATACTTAATACAATATATCCTAAACAAAAAGAAAATGTAGTAGTAATCGATGGTATCTATGAAATGGATTTCATATTAACACCGGGGCATAAGGTAATTTTGTAGGTAGAAATAGTCTGCCCTGGTTAAAACTACAATCGATGGATCAAGACTTAATGTTGATAGGAGACTTTGGTCTTAACTCTTCGATTTCATTTGTTTGAGGAATCAAGAACTGAGGCTTCTGGGCATTATTAACTGTCTTATACCGAACCATGGATTTGGTATACAAGTCACGCTCGTAGGTCGAAGGGTCAAAGTTATTAATTAATACGTCAGGACTCATTATTACCCAGCCTGGTCTCAACTTGATAGGTAAATTGTAACCAATTCTTGAAGGAATTATATGTAATCTTCTATTAGAGTTCGAAAAGTTCTCGGCGACTTTATAGATAGAATCAGGAACAGCGTTGATGGTCTTGTTTGTTTCGTTATTCTCGATTTGTAAGTCGGTATCAACGTTGCAATGTATCAAATGATTATCAGTTGATCTGCGTACGGTACCAGTTATACACATCCAACAATGCCATTGATGCTTGGTGAATAAGGGTTTACAGCTTTTCGAATCGTCGGGATAATATGGTGAGTTTTTATCGATCAAAACAAAAACCAATTCTTCCGACCTTCTGAATTTCTTGTTGCAAACTTCAGAATTTAGAAATTTTGTTAATTCTTGAATTTTTTGTGTAGTGGCCCAAATAAATAAGAATCCTGGTTTGGCACACAACTTATAAAGCGGTAACTGATAAAGTAAGGGTTGAATAAATTGATTCTCTACTAATGCTCCTATCATGATGACATCAAACTGCAATTCATATTCGTTAATCCATGATTTCAATGTCGGGATTATTAAATTTGATGAGATTTTACACCCATACGGTTTAACTGAATATTGCTGAATTTGATTCTTTTTCAATTGATGTAATTTCTGCAATTTGGGATACCCTTCCATTGGATTCTGTATATTTCTAACATGTTTAATGGGAGTTCGTCCTGTATGAATATAATGATTTGAGTAGTCATTTTCTCTAATGGTACTCATACCTTTCAGGTTTGTAGACGCACGCCTAGAACTAGAACCATAATTATTGTTATGGACGCTTATACCACTATTGTTACCATTTGATCTCGGGTTAATATCTGGTGGTTTCAAGTAAGTACCCGCTGTTTCTGGATAAATATTCTTTGACCCCCCAGCAAAACGGTTATAAACCAACTTTTCGTGGGTGATATTGGCATTTCCTTCCCGATTTTTATCATTGAATCTTTGGGTCGAATTTCTTTTCGACATAACTATTTTAGTATAACTTCAAATTTTCTATGTTAAAAATTTAAGTGGAATTGTTTCCAGTTATATATGTTAATATATTTTGGTTGTAAAACAAATGGGGTGTTTCAAATTTGTTTTGCAGTAGTTACATGCAGGTCATAAAAAGTGCTACCACAAAATGGTTGCAATTTCTCTTCTCTTGGATTTTGTACAAACTACTCCCAGCTGCTCCCAATAGTTTTATTTGAAAAGTCTCTAGAAAGGATATATAGATATGGTTTATAACAATAAGTGTCAATTAAAGCCTCCTTTTGAACCTAGAAATGCCCCGTATGGGTTTTTAAGAGAGTCCGCATACAAGAATCCGAGCTTGGAATATTATTGTATTCGAGCCAAAAATAGTTTGACCAGCTATATCAACCTGGTAAGTAGAGAATAAATTGATAAACACAAAAAAAAGATGCATACTAACAACTAGAATCATTCGTTAGAATTGACTCAAGAAGTGTATAACTGCTTATGCAAAATTAATAAGCAAATTGATTTGAATAGTTCAGAAATAACCAAGACTCAAAATAATCTACTTTTATTATTTGAACATGATATTTATTATTTATTGGCAAAACTAGGGATATTAAAAATCACTGGAGAAGTATTTGACGAACAAATACTTCTATTTAAGCGACTTGTGAATAATTTACTAATAGAGCCAAATGCGAATTCTATGTTACCTTTGATTAAGGCTTTGAGGAACACTAATACAGACAATAAGATTTCACAGTGTTTGGGAATATATCTCCTAGAATATACAAACTACGATGAAATGAATATATTTCATCTTAATTTTATTGTCAGTTTTATACCAAAAATATTGGATGTTTATAAACGGTTTCCAGGATTACTAGAAAAGTGGTTACAGCACCTGTGCCAGAATGTGATAGCCGTCGAGACATTGACAGGTCATAACGCATTACCATTAGAGTATGGTCTTGATAATAGAAAGTACTTTTCGCTATACGACTTGTTATACAGTTTGTTGTTCACCGAAGACTGTCAAGATCAAATTATTGAGACACACTTTTTGGAGTTAATAGCAATATTAAATAATAGCGAATGTCCCTTTTTGTTTCAATGGTTGCAACAATTTTCAGATATCTCCAGATCATTTATCAATAGATTTGCATACATATTTAATGAAACGTGCATAAAAGAAGGAGAAAATAATATTTTGGAATATCAAAGGTTCTTGAAAGTGTTCAATAAAGTACTTGTTTCCATATCGTCAGAATTCCAAGAACAATGTATTAACGATTTTGAAATCCAATTTTTTTCAAAAATCTTGCAACTTCACGATGAGAATAAACCACATACAGTCTACATCTTCTTGATTAAAACCATAGAGATCATGTTACCGTTCATTTCAAGACCAATTTTTAGAGACTTTATTATTCAGCTTTTTCAGGACAAGATTTTCACTCAAATTGTTGATATTTGCTTTTCTCAGACTGAATATTTGGAATATAAGGTGATGTTTCTAAAGCTATTTAATGAAATACTTCAAACTAAGTGTTATTCTGTAATAAAGGATTTATTTTGCCTCAAAGATGGAATAATAAATAAGAATGTTCTTTTTAAACCGGATGAAGGTTTAAGAATAAAAGCTATGCAAATTTCTAAGTTGAATAAGAACTCGACAGACAAGGAATTCTTATCCGTTTTACAAAAATTCCAAACTAAACCAATACAAGATAAACACCTAGTATATGATAATGAAAAACTAATTCCTCGTGTGATTAGTGAACACCTATTAACTTATTTCCAAAACAATCATGAATGCAATAGACTTGTTGCGAGTTTGGTGATTAATCTCTTGTCTTTTGAGAGAGGAATAATTTGCAACGTATGTTCAAATGATACTGGTTCTGAATATTGCGATATAGAGCATATTATGGAATTCTTATTTGAAGCCTTTTTTAATTATAATGATATGATTAATGAACACAACGAAAGGAAATATCATACTATGAGCAGTGCGCCAAGTTTGCAAATTCGTCAGTACGAATATCTTAGACCAACTTCAAAGTTTTTGGCTAGGTTATCATTTCCTGAATATAAGATTGATAAATCTAATGTCAACCATGAAATATTAACGATAAACATGAGTTCCTTTCAAGACTTCTTTAATGAAATGTTTTACTGTGTGAAACTTAGACTTATTACTCATTGTAATGTAAAATCATAACATAATGCAAATATAATATCTAAACATAAGACACAAACAAAACTTTAATTTGACTCCTCTCTTCTACAATAATCAATAAGCACTTTCTTTTGCAACACACCGTAGTATTTACCATTATTCAATAATACAATAACACGATTGCCAATTTTATCAAAAATCAAATGAGCCAAGCTTAATTCCGAATCATAATTTAGAAAAATAGGAGAATAATCGACATGCCTAGTTAAGTTTGTTAAGTCTAGTAAAACGCCTTGCAAACTTTCCCACTTAGAATTATTAACTAAGCAACTGTCAGCTGTCGCTCCATAATTAAAATAGTCGTCATTAGACAGATGTCTGGATGCTGTTTCGCTAATATTCCTCACAATATTTAGATTGTGATTTAATGGATTTAATGTATTATCGTTTATTGGGTATTGAACCTCCTCCAATAGTTTGCAATAGATGTCATCCATGATTTCATATTCTAACGAGAATTCTTTCAATTTATCTAGGCAATATTCTAATTCAGAAAAATAAATAAGTCCAACACAAACCTGATTTTTAATTAATGGAATACAACCGTCGAGCAATAATTTGTCTGCTAATAAAATTAGTTTTGATTGCAAGACTGAAGCTGCAACATAGGGAGACGTACTGATGTCAATGTATAATTTCTCGTTGTAATCAATAGAATATTCATTAGGTTCTAACGCATTGAAATTCGTCATCTTATTAGGATGGAACGGAGGACGCGACCTTGATATTTTGGTACTATTTGTATCATTTAATGTCTTTGGCCGTTGGTGAAGATAGTTATATTCGTCCTCATTATCTTGATCGTATGAGTCAATGTCAGTGATGATCTCTCCCGCTGTGACAAAAGGATCTAATGCCTCTGTCTCAGGTGACATAAATGGATAATCATTCAGAATTAGTAAGGATTCATACAAAGAATTTTTTTCTATCAAGCTACCCAGCCAATTAGCAACAGCAATTGAAATTGAAATTGGTAAAACATAAGTATAAGAGCTAGTCAATTCAAATAATATTGTAACCAAAGTTATATTCATACGAGTTACGCCCGCCATAAATGCACCGGCGCTAATCATTGAATATATTCCGAGATCAACGCATTCATTATTAGATGAATCTGGCGAACAAATAAACCTCATTACTGAGGTGGAGAATGTATTTAATTCTTGATCTCCCAAATTTAAATTATACTTGTAATTCGACCATTGAACAAACATGGCAAAGGTGCGACCATATAACGCACCAACAACCATAGATGGAACATATATACCGCAAGGAAGTTTTAGGCCAAACGTTAAACAAGTAAGAACTATTTTGACAATCAATGCAAATATTAATGAACCTAATTCTTTTACAAATTGTTCATGAGTGACAGGGCATAACGACAGATCCAATCCTTGCGATGTACAAGGAGTGGCTAGATCTAACACCAACTCTGATGATGCTTGTTTCGTATATGGGTTCCAAAAAGTGATAAGACCCGTTAAAAATGAAATAAAAAAAACTTCGATTATTGGATGATTCTTGATAAATTTCAATTGACGAAACTTCTTGGGCCACCATTCAACAAACCGCACAAAAAGACCTCCAAAGATGCCACCAGAAATACCTATAATGACAAAGAATATTAGTTCGACCGCATTCCAATCAGATATGTACTTTAGTTCAAACAAAACTGTATTTCCTGTTCCATAGGGGTTTAAAAATTTCAAGAATAAAGTTGATATGATAGCACAAAAAAAGATTTGAAATAATTGATGTGAAGGAAGATAATGGTTAATCTCTTCTAAAATAAACAAGACGCCGCCTAATGGTGATCCAAAAGCTAATGCTACCCCCGACGAAGCACTGGCAGAAAGGATTTGTTTTTTCATAAAATCATTATTATTTATATAAGGGAAAAATCTTGTCATGATATTACCAACTGCCGTGGCTAAATGCACATATGGACCTTCTTTGCCTAAGGCCATACCTGATGCTATTGCGAATATCAACGCTATTGTTTTTGCAAATAGAGTATAAGTACCCAAAAATCTACGTATAACGAAACCAGAAAGTATAGTTTTAACTTCAGGTACTCCTGACCCACATGCAGTGTACATTACTCTTGCAGAAACACGGGAATCTCCTTCTCCATTGCAATCCTCACATGAGTTATCATCATCGTTCTCCTTTCTTACAATGTTGCAATTTGGATCCAATAAATTATTTGAACTGCCATTACCAGAACTGACGAGTTTATCTAAGAATTTTCTTTTACTCGCTGTAACTGCTAACCGACTAGTTATTTTTGTTGAAAGAGTAATAATACAGGCCAAATATGCAAGTATCAATGTTAGGGCAACATAAATGATAAAGTCTATTCTTAATTTTTCGTATGGTTGATTTTCAAATAAGGTTGACCAGGAAATCCAATCACGACATTGTACATTATCTTCATCTTTAATCACTTTCGTACTGAGAACGTAACCCGATTTAAAAATATTCATTGATATTGGTAGTATGCTTGAATGTGAAGTCTGAATGTCAGGCGCCGATGTTACACAACATGAAACTTGACTAGCAAACCAATTTGATTTACAATATCCATGCTTTAATCCCACTAGCAAAATTTCAATTTTGTCAATCAGATATGCAATTAGGGAAAATAAAAACCCGATTATAACTATAAGGACCCATTTCCCTAGCACTAAGTATGCTTTATAATAAAAGGGTATATTTATACCTTCCACACCATTAGACGGATTTTCAACTATCCATTTATTATGATGCAATTCATAATTGAATCTGTTTGTGAGTGTAAATGCCTTAGCCCAATCTATCGTAGTGAAATCATTATAATAATCTCTCATGGCATAAAGTTTATCCGGAATACCACTCAATAACCTTGAGGCTAAAGTTGGATTGGTTCTTGAAGTATTCAAAGACGACTGTTCCGTATAAATACTGCGGTACATGTCTGCACTTTGCGTCCTGTCCAAGCCAAAATTGTAACTCCCTGGTGTTAAAACAGAATTCCTAGGAACAATAGGTGACCGAATATCAATTTTGTTTAATGATTTGATTCGATACAATCGCCTATTATCACTTCCTGGAGTTTGAACAGGAAAACCATCCTTGTCCGTATTGATATTATCTAACCTCGCTGACTTAGCTTTAGCCAAATTCGCCTCTAAGTAATTATCAGTACCGAAGATATTGTTATCATCATCATTATTTATGTAGTTGGTATGCTGTTCGTAAGCTGGGCTTTTTGATTGATCCGACGACATGCAAAGCTTTTGGGTTTTTGACCTACCTCTTCCTCCCTCCATGTTATCTCTTCATTTGACTCGGCGTAATTTATAAAAAATATAAAAATTACGATTTCGTGTTTTAAAATAGTTTCGTAGTATGGAGCCGATTGTGTACAATTCTTATCGCTCACCCAATTGTTCCCAATTTAGAAAATAGATAATGACGTAAAACAATTGTCAAATAATTTATTTTTTGAAGAAAAACGAGATTAGAATAATTAGGCAATAGAATGCAAGCATGTGTAACATGGTAGATTCGTGTTGAGGTGTTAATTTAAAGATGAAACATTTTTGAAAGCATATTTATATTTGTTTTAAAGCATTATCATATATTATCTCATATATAGTAAAATTTAAGAAGTGGTTTCGTGGTCTAGTTGGTTATGGCATCTGCTTAACACGCAGAACGTCCCCAGTTCGATCCTGGGCGAAATCATTTTTTTGAGTTTAATTCTCTCGTTCATACTTTCTTTGTCATCTTAACATATACCGAAGTAAATGGATTCTAGAGCTATATAAGTGCCCATATTTAATAGTTGGACTGGAGATTTGTTATTTACTCATTGCAAGTTTTGTTTATACTATTGTCTATTCTCTTGATGCCGATTTGCAATCAATGCGAATCATTCGATAAAAAGTGTAGATTAGTAGAGAACTAACGCAAATATATCTGACTTAATATGATACTTCAATCATTAGATGAAGAAGTTGTGTACTTATGATCTTGTTTAAAAACCATATCATATTGATGTGCAGTTTTGTGTAATTTTATGGGTGTTCGTCCTTAATTCTCGTCCAACCATTTCATCTATAAATTTCCAAGTAAATCCATAGATAATTGTCTTGTTGCTAAATTCAATTTCATTATTATATATACCTTATTTTGAAGTAAGGTAAGTTGTCTTGTGAATGGGGAGATTTTGTCGAGGTATATTGTTTATCCTAATGCCATCGATAATTAGAAAAAATATAACTCTCACAGATTTTTCCATGTTGTAACCAAACAGATAAATACTAACGTATGTTTTAGAACGATGTCCACTGAACAGAAAGTTGCAGCTCCTTCCCAAAGTTTATTAAATGATAAAGTATGTATTAATTCATGGTATTTCAAAGCATATTTAAGACACTTATCGAGTGAAGTGCCAGAGAACGCATGGATGTGCCATAATACGTAAATCCTTCAATTAAGGAATCATCTCGTATTAACGCAACAATGTATTTATATGTATAAAAATCAAGTACTAACATTTTTTAGTGGGATGTTGTTTTATCAAACACCTTAATCAAGACCGGCCTAGGTTTCGGTGGTGGTGTTTTAGCATCTATCTTGTTATTCAAAAGAAGAGCTTTCCCAGTCTGGTTAGGTGTTGGATTTGGTTTAGGTAGAGGTTATTCTGAAGGAGATGCTATCTTTAGATCCAACCATGGCTTAAGAACAGTTAAGGCTTGAGTTTCTCCGCATATGACAAATTATTTATTCGTTGAATAAGTCCTCATCGACTTAACCTTGCACGGTATTTGAGGTTGAATGTCGGATTGTAAAGTATAATTTAGAGATTAGTAGATGTGGATGATTGAAAAAGGATGAGGTATATAACTCTAAAATATCCTCATGGCTTTTTATTAAGTATTTTTGTTCTTGTTTTAGTTACAACTATTATTCTTGATAATAGTTTGTATTTATTTTATTATATTTCATTATCTTATGAAAATAGATGCTAAAAAAGTTTGAGATACATGGTCTTTTTTATTATTCATATATCATTCTTTTATTGAACATCACTAGAAATAGTTATTAATAGTTTCTTAGAATGTTACTTATGTTTGTTAACTCTTGTAGTATAGATGACCATGTAATCTGTGTACGACTTAGTCTGTCTAAACCTGGCAAAAATTATATTGGTTTGCATATAGATTATATATTTATTCATTTACATTTACGTTTACAATCAATTTCTTGAAAAAGATCCTATTGAAAAACATGTCTAATGAAATCGATAGTATAGTTAATGGTGATATTGATCTATACGAATTCCTAGAAGTTGAGCCAACATTTGAAGCAAATGAAATCAAAAGGCAGTATAGACGTAAAGCATTGCAATATCATCCTGATAAAAATCCAAACGAAGATGCTGCTAAGAAGTTCCATTTACTCTCTCAAGTATATGAAATATTAACAAATGACATTTTGAGATCTAATTATGATAGTATACGACAGCTCAAACTTAATAAGATAGAGAGACTGAAAAAGTTATCTGAGCAAACTAGAGCCTTTAAAGAAGAATTGGAAAAGGCCGAGGGAGAACATAAATTTAATAATTTTGATGTGTTTGATAAAACTAGCAAAGAATTTGTGCAAAGGAAAGCATGGGAAAATAAGCTAGAAAAGTTAAAAGAAGAAGGATTGAAGAAGCGTAGATTACATGAAAAAGGAATAATAGAACAGTCCATTTGTGGTTCTAGTCTGGCAAAAAAATACATATCCTTTGATCAGTTACCGCACAAGTTTAAGGTTGTGTCAACGATGAATCATTTGAGTATCAATAATGATAATGGTATCAACAATGACAACCAGCTAAAAAAAACTCTTGTGAAATGGAAACATAAAGCTGAACTAAGGGATTTATTTACGCCGGATATTTTACAAGATATAATGAAGATATTTGGTTCTGTTAGATCTACAAAAATACTTCACCACACGTCAAATTCAAGATACGACACAGGTATGGTTGAATTTGAAACCCCTAGAAGTGCTTATCTGGCTGTTAATCATGATTATAGAAAAAGTGCCACTCTATGGGATGGGACTAAAGTGCGAAAGTTGGCTAGTTTATTAAGAGAATGCAAATACGATTCTCCAATAGATGATAGTAGCAAGAAAAATTATTCTGGGGATCTTGATGATGACAGCAACATCAATAAATTAATTGCTAAGCTGAATCCGTTAGAAAATTTTAATCTGCCTTCTAAATATGCTGTTAAAAATGTAACATCAAAATCTGATACATTTATGAACCAAATCATTAATAATTTTATCCTAAAGGATGAGAATAGACTTAAATGAATATAAAATCCGTATCTGACTTAAATATAGTAGACTATTGTATAAATAAGTCTTTTAAAAATTTGCTTTAATATACGGCAAAGTATTAAATTATACTGTTTAATTTATACAGAATAATGTGGTAGTTTTATTAATCTGTATGCAAAAAGTGCCGCCTACTAGTCTACATTCGCAAAATCATATAATTGAAGTCTATTAATAAGCTTAGTCATCTCTCCATTTAACGAATACCTCATCAGTTCTAAATCTTTGAGTGCAAACAGTGTTCCATAATTCATTAGTTTGTCCCATCCTATAACTCAACAAGCCAGCATGCGCAATCATAATACCGTTATCAATACAGAATCTCTCGTCCGTTGCAAAAATTGAGCCGTTTTTCCTATCTTTTACCATTAATTCCATCATCTCTTGTAATCTTTCATTAGAGCCCACCCCTCCAACAATTAATACCTGATTACTTTGTACATGGGCCATGGCCCTTTCAGTAATTTCTACAAGCATCGAGAATAAAGTTTCCTGGAGAGAAAAGCAGAGGTCTTCTGGTGTAATTATCTCCTGTGTTTCCTCATCAACTAGCTTTTTATTTTTGTTTTCAGCAAATAAATCTTTTGCTAATGAATCAACATGAGCTAAAATACCCGACATTGATAAATCCATTCCCTTAACAGTATAAGGCAAAGGTACCAAGTGTTTTCCTTTTTTGGCCATTTGTTCAATATTATACCCGGGCGCTGGTTCATTAGGTATCCGTAAAGTTCTAGCAAAGCGGTCTAAGCAATTACCGATAGCGATATCCAATGTTTCACCAAATATTCTATATCTTTGTCTTGAATACGCGATAACTTGGGTATTTCCGCCACTCACATACAATACTACTGGGTTATCAGCTCCAGTTATTTCTCTTCCCATTTCAATATGACCAACGCAATGATTTACACCTACCAAAGGTAATTCCCATAATTGTGATAAAGTTCTTGCAGCTACAACCACACTTTGCAAAGGTGCACCCATACCGGGGCCTTGTGTAAAGCATATACAATCGAGTTCGGTACCCTTGATATTTGCTTCAATTAATGCTTTCTTGATTATACGAACAGCCCAATTCCTGTGATGACGTGCTGTATCTCTAGGTAAGAACCCTTCTCCAGGAGGAGTTATATACGTGTCTCTAACGTTGGATAATATTTCCGCTCTATTATCTAATGATAGTTGACCCAAGTTATGCTTTATCACACCAACACCTAATTTATTCGCTGATCCCTCAAGGCCTAATGCGAGATAATAATCTTTACCAGGTTTGGCAAATTGGTCCAAGTCAACAGTCATTATTGGTAATATTCTGTCAATCAGCCTGTGGGTAAGCATTTTGCGTTGTTGATTTTAATGATGAGTCTATGGTGGCTATGTACAGGAATTCAAAGTAATCGCTATAGAAGTAAATTTATGTAAACAAATACCTTACGCTGGAAACAAACAAGACATCACACAGTATGCCATCGTTAAGTTATTTCTTAGACAGAACAAAACAACTGTGTGAGTCTATACTGTCATTAAAGTTCCAGCCTCCTGGAATATTCACGAATTCATTTATCAAAGAGCCCTCAATTACGAGTTTATTAAAAGATGCAGCGGAACATGAACAAGCACTCTATAAAATAAATAAACCTACCGGCTTTAAAAAATTACCTAAGTCATTGATGCCTAGTAGTAATAACGATAAAGAAAAGGATTTGATACTGTTGCTGCTTGAAATGAAACCAGAAAGAATCGATGGTAAATCATACTATGTTGATTATAGTTTTAATGATTTTACAAATATAAATATAAACAATGGCATACAAGCACCCTCAGAACAAAAGAAAAGAACAGCAGTGAGAATACCAGAGATCATGAAGGAATCAACTGAAAACACAATTGAGAATAATGACGCTCCAAGCTCGCCTGAGAAAATCATCAACCTAAGCTTAATACCGGAATCCATTATCGTGTCGAATGACATTAACAAAATATGCGAGACGATATTGGGCTTGATCAGAAGATACCCCAACTTAGTCCAAGAAAACAAGACTACTCCCGAGACAACGTTGCTCAGCGATATCATCGTATATCATCAGGAATACAACAACCTCACAAACGAAATCAACGAGCTAGAGGACGTGGTGGCCGAACAAAAGGATCAATTGAACTTCTATAATATCAACTTGAGCGAGAGAAATCCGATTGATATGAGTCCGATTAGAGGTACCAAGAGACCGCGCGGTGTATCGTCAGACGAGGCCGATCGATCTGAAGACTCAGTTGACATCGACGAACTAATCACACAAGAGGAGCATGAAATAAAAGACTTGGAAGACCAATTGACCAAACGCCAGAAGATGAGCTTATGACCATATGTAGAATATGTAGAATATACGATAGAATAGTGTACCAGTGTCGTGTAGAACCCATGATGGCCGCACACAACATCTACGACCGCAAGGGCCTTGACAGCACGCCCTACGTCTGTCCCAATAGCATTCATCGGACATCGCCCTCACCCTCTACATCGCTGTAATTGAGATCCGTCTATTAATATACAATTAACAATAAACTTAATTAAATTAGTTGATGGAAGACAAGATATCGGAGTCACCAGCATCTAAGATAGCTAAAGTTCCGACTCTGAATAACTTACCACAAACGGTACCCAATTCGTTGTTACCACCTTGGAAGTAATGAACTTGCGTCTTGGACAACATAGCGTAGTATTCCAATTCAGACTTTCTTAAGACTGGTGTGTTACCGGCAATGATGATTAACTTGGCCTTACCAGTTCTCAATGCCTTCACGGCCGACTTGTATCCTAAGGTGTATTTACCAGACTTGATAACTAAACCTAACTTAGCGTTAATGTTGTCGCTGCTCTTTGATTTTGGGGCCTGTTGCTGTTAGTATGTGCGGTGCAATCCATAAATAGTGACCTGCCAAATACTCCGGCCTGCTGCTGTCTGAACAAGCCTCCCGTATTTTCTATTTGGCATCCATCCATTCATCGTTAATAAAAGTACTGACCATCTCTGCGTTTCTATATAATTATACACTCCGGTCTTGAGGTGATTAGATGATTTCTTCTCTTTATGAAAGAATCGAACTGAAAATTTCTGAATATGTCCGATGCTCACCAGATGGTAGTGTGAAAACTTTTACATCTGGGAGCCGACAAAAAGACAGTCACAGCTGTCACCTGATGGACCTCGGTATATTGGCCCGATGGGCGCTTTGGGAGAACATTATAGTGGCTCCACCAATCTGTCGGGTATTTCCACAACGTCACCAGCAAGGGCTTATCCGAGAGAAGTGACACAAAGCTCATAGTTAAGGGCAGGGGGCCAGGGAGCTTTGTGTAACCAAAACCCAAGTTGGGCGAGAAGTGAAAAATTGCGACTAACACTGGGTAATATTTGAAAAGTTAGTAATAAATTTTTATTTACTATCAAGGATTGTTAAAGTAACGATTAATAGGTATGTTATAGACGATAAACACTATACAACGGCAGACATGGCGGACGACTACACAAGACGCTGGACGGAGGAGGACACTGATGTAGGAGAACCATATGTGGTGTCGTGGTGGGTTGAAAAAGTGTTGGCGAAAAAGTTTTTGACGCAGTACTAACTAGGATAGTTTATAATGAAGGTTGAACTTGACTCATTTTCCGGTACTAAGATCTACCCAGGTAGAGGTACTTTATTCGTTAGAGGAGACTCTAAGATTTTCAGATTCCAATCATCCAAGTCTTCTTCTTTATTCCACCAAAGAAAGAACCCAAGAAGAATCTCATGGACCGTTTTATACAGAAAACAACACAAGAAAGGTATTTCTGAAGAAACTGCCAAGAGAAGAACTAGAAAGACCGTCAAGAACCAAAGAGCTATTGTCGGTGCTTCTTTAGAGTTGATCAAGGAAAGAAGATCGCAAAAGCCATCCGACAGAAAGGCTGCTAGAGATATGAAGTTGGCCAAGGACAAGGAATCCAAGAAGGCTGATAAGGCTGCCAGAAAGGCTGAAAAGGCCAAGTCTGCAGCTGCGGGTGCTCAATCCAAGGTCTCTAAGCAACAACAAAAGGGTGCTTTCCAAAAGGTCCACGCCACATCCCGTTAAGTTTGAGTAAAGTTAAAATATGATGTTAACGCAATTAGATTAACAATTGATGTATTTTTAATATGAATATATGTAAACTTTGACTAAAGTTTGGTGGTTCTTTTTTTATATCGCTTCCTTTTTAATGTATGTTTTTATTGTAACTATGCTGTATTAAATTTTGAATTCGCCTCTGGCGAACACCCTGCCTACTCTAGCGCTATCTAATCTACTAAGGACTATTTCAGGCTGGCTGCTGTTTGTCCTAAACCCGAAATACAACGATTCGGTGCTGTGGCAGTACACCAAGCGTTTGGTGCCGTTGACTTGATCCTGAACTACACAGACTACCCCCACGTATATGATGGTTTCATTACGGTTGTCCACAGCTGTCAACGGCACGTCTATGCTCGACTGTAGAATAATTTCAACTAATGTTTCACAGTATTCTGTACTGGGAATGCTGACCATTTGATCAACTACTCGATTTGCTAAATTCATGGCTATTATATCCTCGCCGTTCCCACTACACATACAACTGACGGAAATGTTACCTCGCGTGCGGTGGCCGATGCCTGCCCCAAGAACTCCTGCGCATCCAATTCTGCCAGGAAACTTAAAGAAGTTCCCTCCAGACGAAGTTGCAACTTCTGTTTTCTTGTCACTTATGTGTAGCACACCTATTGTATCCTGTATTTCGTTCCTCACAGCAATCACTCCGCTTTCCTGAAGGTCATTGCCACCCATCAACTTGTCCTTATACGTATCGTATATCTTCTGGGCCCTGGACGAAATTAATGTATCCACATCAACATCCTCATTAGAATTAGTAAAATTGTTCAATAATGGCTTCTGTCTATAATCAAACATCAATGGTCTCGAGAGACCGAACAGTTCGAATCCCCCTGTGTATAGTCTATTCAATTGTGCAAAGCATCTTACGGTTTCACTTATTGGGTATTTATTGGTTATGTTGTACATGGACCCCATATCTGTCTTGTTATATTCCACATCGTGAAAAATGAAGCTAGCATCACATTGAACATTTCCTACCAAGTTCAATGAAGAACCGTATCCTGTATTAGTTAATGGTGATTTTTCTAACTTTTCACTGACTTCCAATAATACCCTTTCAGTCTTTGTTCTCAGTAATACCCGCATAATCAACTTCTTATGATGATCATTTTTTGCTTGTGAGTGGTTTCCTGCTCCAATGTGCACAATTATTAAACTGTTAGAGTCAACCATAACAATACAGACAGCATGATATAAGTCAAACTGTATTCTTAAGCGCCAAAATCGCATGGAACCATTTATTCGCAAAATTCGAAAAATTAAAAAATAAATGGTCCCTAGCAGGATCGAACTGCTGATCTTGGCGTTATTAGCACCACGCCTTAACCAACTGGGCCAAGGGACCTATTTCGAGTATTGCTTGTTTTTATAAGCCACAACTGATTGGGCTCTTAGATCAAGCCGAGCAACAGCAATATCACTATCCGATTATCTCCTTTTTGGATCGATAACTGTTTATCTTTTTCTTGGCTTTGACAAATTGAAGCACTATCATAGAAGGATATTGGAAACACATTCTAGATTCATGAAATAGTGAGCGTGGTAACAAATTTTATATCATTAATCTTATAACGATAATGTTTGCATTATTGTTTACAGCTGGCTATTTCGTATCGCAAGCGTCAAAAGAAGTTGCCGGAGCTCGTCGACGCAGAAAGGAAAAGAAGTCGAAATTAAAGAAGCAGAAATTGAAGAAACAAAATTCGAGACAAAAACCTATACCGCGTACTAATGCCAAATCATCCTCGTTTAATGATCTTACAAGTACAAGTACACTAAGCAAGGAGAGTAGTTTGGATTCGAAAACGAATTCTGGAATTAATCAACCTAAGTAGGAGATTTAGAATGGGTCTCCGTATTTATGAACGCTTTAGCAATTAATTTGACTATGTGCAGTTTTAATCAATAAAATACACAATTATATCATGGATCTCATCCTAATTATCTTCCAAAGTAGTGATGCTCTCTATAAGCAATACAAGATTAATAATTTCTGTTTGCCATGAAACTTAGTTTCAGTTGGTTCAGATATATAGGCTATGGCGTATATAATGACTTGCGGAGCAGGTTGCCGTACTATAAGTCTGATTTTATAGACGCATGGAATTATCGAGTAATACCATCCACTACATTTATATTTTTCACTAATTTATTGCCAGCCATAGCATTTGCTCAAGATATGTTTGACAAGACAGACAATCAATATGGATTGAATGAGGTTTTGATGAGTTCAGCTATAGCAGGGGTTACATTTGGCTTGTTTTCAGGTCAGCCATTATGCATGGTAGGAGTTACTGGACCTATTTCCATTTTCAGTTATACTGTTTATGAGTTGATGGAACCAAGGGGAACACCATATTTACCATTTATGTGCTGGATTTATCTTTGGTCCATGGTTATGCATTTTATCATTTCGTTTGGAAATTTGATTTCATACTTGAAGATTATAAGTCTGTTCTCATGCGATGTATTTGGTTTTTTTATTAATATCGTTTATCTTCAAAAGGGCATACAGATTTTGAATAACCAATTTAAAAATATAGGCCCTGAAAGTGGTTACTGTTCCGTGATGATTAGTTTATTGATGGTCATATTTGGAGTGGGCAGTTTTATTTTTGGTAATTCATTGCATTATTTTAAAGGATGGATTAGAAAAGTTTTCATAGATTATGGAGTTCCACTAAGTATAGTATTCTTCACGGGATTCATCCATTTTGGTGGAAGTTTACAAGACACAGAATTGGACAAGTTACCTATCACACAGTCATATCAACCTACATTTCATGGAGATGGACGATTGCATGGTTGGTTCATTCATTTTTGGCCCCCGCATATAGCTGTTTCCGATGTATTTTTGGCAATTCCTTTTGCAATTTTATTGACTTTTTTGTTTTATTTTGACCATAATGTCTCGTCACTTATGTGTCAACTGAAGGAATTTCCATTAGAAAAGCCATCGTCTTTCCATTGGGATTTTACATTACTTGGTATAACAACAGGTGTAGCAGGTATAATGGGTATTCCAGCACCAAATGGTCTTATACCACAAGCTCCGCTTCATACACAATCTTTAGTTGTTCATAATCTTCAAACAGGAGAGGTATTATCAGTGGTTGAGCAACGAGTGACAAACACAGCACAGGGTATTTTAACATTTGTGGTGATGAGTAGACCGTTTTTAGTTGTTCTAGGTTTGATTCCCCAAGCTCTACTTGCAGGCTTGTTCTTCATTATGGGTATTACAGGTTTGCATGGGAATGTCATAACAAATAGGATTAGGTACATCTTTATGGATTCTGACTATATCCAAAATGACCCAACTTGTCCTCAAGTATTCAGAGATATTGACCAAATTCCAAATAAAAAGTGGTTTTATGTTTATTTAGTTCTTCAACTTGTTGCGTTCGGATTCGAATTTGGTATAACTTTGACTAAAGGAGCTATTGGTTTCCCAGGTGTGCTTATGTTTTTTGCAATATGTGCAGAATGGATTTGGCCATTGATTATACCCCGGAAAGATTTGGAAAATTTAGATTCCGAAGTAGCGGATGAATTTATTATTAGAAATTTGCAAATTGTTGATGAATTAAAACAGAGCAGTAAATCTTTAAAAAGTCTCGATCATTCTGATGATGATGTGTTTGATATAGGAATGCAAGAATATGAATTAAGTTATCGTGGCCGTAATAAGAATAGTAATTAGATATTTTATGATGTATGGAATTAATGTTGTTTATTGTAAAAATCAAATTTAGCATATTTATATTGTTTAATCATCCAAAATGAAACAAAATTTAAAGTTTTTCGTAATTTTTGCTATAATTCTCATAGCTTGATTGTCTATTAAAGTTACAATTTTTCATATTTTTGTCATTTTGGTTTTATTAATTATGTATAGAGATCTATTGAAACTATGTATAAGAAGATAAGTCATAAGAATAACAAGAAAATCAATAATATAATTTTTTTTTTTTTTTTTAAAAATTTTATGATAGAAACAACACTTTTTTTTTCCGTATTTTGGGATATGTTTTAATGAATAAATTATAATGCAAAATAATAATAATTAGTGACAAATATCATTTGTAAAGATAATAATCTAATCCTATGATCATAAGAAAAGAAGGATGCAAATAAAAATTTCGAATATACCGATATCTCTCCGTTAATACATCTGCAGATATATTACACTCAATTTATTTATTCAATTGGTAATAACCATTGTTCATGATTTCCTGTAACTCTTAATTCAATGTCATCAATATCAGCACTTTCCAAATCCTTACCATTCAAATAATTAATCTCTAAATTCTCACAATGTTTTAATGAATCCAAAATAATGACGTTAGAGGTGATATCTTTATCTTCAATACTATTTTGTATACCGTTAATAATTATTTTAACACGCTTAAAATTCAAAATTAACGATAATGGAACCCAACCCTCAGTATTCATATTCTTTCTTAAAAAGATATCTTTTATCAAGTTTTCCAATGAGAAATAATAATCGATTTGTTGCGTTAATGCTTGTTGTGGGTCTTGTTTTGGTGAGATTGGTGGTGGGATTTGTTGTGGGATTTGTTGTGGGATTTGTTGCGGTAATCCCATTGTGCCATTAATAAATCCGTTTGATCCATTAATTGGTTGGAAATTTCTATTATTTTGATGACGGAATTGATTCGGTCTAAATTGACGGTTATTGAAATTTTGATAGCTTTGGTTTTGAAGAAATGGCTGGGGATGGAAGAAACCATTTTGTTGAGGTGATGGTTGTTGTTGGGATGGGAGTTGATTAGGAAGTCTTGGTTTGAAGTTTCCGTTGGTATTACTATTATTAAAGCGTCTCATATTTTTTTGTTGAGGTACGCCTTGAGGTTGGCCTTGAAATTGTCCATTTTGCCTTGGCTTGAATCCATCATGTGGGTGTTGGATTTGGTCTGATTCAAATTGTCCCTCCTTTTTACTTATGTTGGGAGCTGGCACATTTGTTTCGTTGTTTGGGTTACTCTGTGGGTTCTGGGTATTCTGGTTGTTTGTTTGCTTCTTCTGAGTATTCGCACCCTTCTTGTTCTTTTTATTCTGTTTCTGCTTCTGACTGTTATTTCTTCCACTTGGCAAGATAACCTTTGCATTGATAGGAACCCACTTATTCGTGATTGGCTTAATGAATTTCTGCTGCTTTTGCGATATACTGGCTTGTTGATCTGACAAACTGGCCTTATCAGGTGTTGGCCATTTGTGCTCATCAACAGGCTTGTTGGCCATGACATTACCTGCGGCACCCCATGCAGACTTGCTAGGAACTGGTGCTGGTGCCAATGGTCTCTTTTCTTTAGCATCAGCAGCTTCCTTTTCCTTGGCCTCAGCTAGTTCAGCTGTAGCCTCGGCCTGTTGTTGCTCTTCAGTGGAAGTCTCAACCACGGAGGTCTCACCCCTTGAAACTTCATCCGAAATTTCATGCAATTCCTGCTCTGGAACTTGTCCTTTGGCGACATTAGCGTAAGAAACTGGCGACGACATCTTGATTATTTTATTCAGCGACCTGAGTACTCTTGTGGGAATATCCAAATTTAATGACTATAACGGTGGTATACTAGTGGAAGGTCCTTTAGTATAACAAATATAACGACGGCGAAAATGTGTTATATGCTTAATATACGAAATATTAATTCTTATCGTTGGTGGCGGGTACACTAGTCTAATATATGCTTGATTAATGTGAATGCTAACCTTGTAAATGAATGCTTAACTAACGTATATGATTGATACTTTGTAAGTCGTAAAAATCCTACTAATGAAGTTAAATAGTTCCTGCCAAATACGAATATTTGTATTCAAATAGTTATAATTATAATTATAGCTAATTAATTACTGTCTATACTAATAAAAATTTTTAGTCGGTAGAATGAAATTTTTTTCTACCAAAAAAAAAAAAAAAAATCGGATTTTGTGTAACTTTGATTTTCTTCGTATTGTCTAGCTATTCACCGTCGAGGTGATTCACAGTACACGAGTGGTATGAATGATACCCACAAAGCAGAATCAGGCAATATTCTATCCAAAATGACTACAATTGAAAGACTCTCAAGGACAAAAAATATCAAATCACCAAAATCACTATCAACGCAGCAGTGATTGATCTGTATCTGCATTAAGCACTTTTTGCCTACTAAATCTCTCAAATCACTACTGTCTATACCATTCTTAGAATGTGAAGTTTTACGTGCTGAAAGTTAAGGTCCTGTATTTACTGAGGATTTCATGATACTAGCGTATATATTATACTGAACCGGGCTAATATTTGTGGAGGAGTCATCCTGTATATAAACTGGAAGTCTCACTCCACATATAAACAGGACATAAATAAGATAGTACCGGCAACATTGACGAGGTATTACTTGGGCATATAACCGAATATTCGTCGTCCATAGGCACATTGGCACTGTTAGATACTACTAAAGAGCAAGATAATATAGAAATAGAATTTGACGTACGAAAGAGAATAAGATATGAGTATTTTGAATAATCCGCTTTACCGTCCACTCATGGAAGTACTTAGATCATCGAGGAACGGGATTGTCTACGGGGGAAAGCTTCGTTTTTCGCATGCGTTGGTGATTAACATGTTGTACAGGTCAGGTTCACTTAAGCCAAGGATGCAGCAAGTGTTGAAGGCTACTAAAAACCATGCCGAGGTGTTAGCTGTGTTCGCAATAATATATAAATTTACGGTGAATGTGTTAGTTAACGAGAAGATTATGGGGTCTGACCGGTTGGGATTAATCAAGTTTATTGCTGGGAGTTTTGGGTCGTGGATAGTATACTCGCAGCATTTTAATTACTTCAACCCGGGAATCACCCATCAGGTTACGCTTTATTGTTTTTCGAGAGTTTTGATTGCGTTGGGAAAGATTCTCCTCGACTATTATTTAAATTGTACCAAACCTACTCTTCGTCTGGCCAACGGGGATGCGATTCCATTCCTCAAGTTGACGGGTCAGCAACAGAAGAAATTGAAAATGTCTGTGTACAATAAGACGTGGAAATACTTTGCAGTATTAACATGGGGATTGGTTATGTTTATCTACGATTATCAACCACAGTACTTACAAAGCTCTTTGAGACACTCCATGGCATATATTTATGATGTGGAAATGGACGAATGGTCCACATGGAGAGACTTCTTAGGGTTCTAACGAGGCTATTTATGTTATATTTATTTAATTTTTATTTTCATTATTCATCTACATTATTTATTATTCTATAATTATTGTTGTACATTTATAGATAGATATGTTTATTTTGATTAGAACTGATGGGATTGAAATCTCAGTGTATCTTAGTTGTTAATGTTGCATGATTATTAATAATCGGTGCTTATTGATCTGTCTGAAGCAAGGTATCAACAGACCCACCAATTGGACAACGTAGCAGATAATCCAATACGATTTTGGAAATTTTCGAGGTATATTTTTAATCTATGGTTTGAAAGCTTTGTCTGGAATTTTATCCATTAGCTTTTACTACTGCCATTGAACATTTAAATAGCTGCATTCCTCATACCTCGCTTATACACTTAATTTTAGGACCAGGTCAATTAAGATTTCAAGAAAATTTGGCTGAATTTATATTGATTCATGTATAATGAACTTGTATAAGGTTTCTGACTATACTATCGTAGTGAAAATTTATAGAGTATTATTTATCGTCTTCAGTTTTATTCTCAGACATTCCCAAAATTTTTAGCTGTCTAATTAGGCTATACTTCTGCATCACGTCGGGCGATATCCTAGTCATATCATTATGTTCTTTGGAACCAACATTACTATATTTCAGCCTTTAATCTAATCAAGAGGCAAATCTTTAAATTTCCTTGTATAACAATGCTCCTCATATTTCTTATCTTTTTAAACTTTCACGTTTTACCTTAATACATGTTGATTTGCTACAACAGGGCCTTCAATACACCTATATTTATTTTATTAATGGTATTATCAAGTGAAAACGTCGGTCTTCTGTACTTTTTAATTACATCAGGCGAATACATGGAATTTAATGCATATTATCCTCCTTTTCCATGTTCCTCTTGACCAACATGCAATACGTTCGACTAGAACTAATCGTGTTTAATTTTATATACCCTAGAAACAAATATTCCATCTAAACAGTATTTGATACATCCATTATGTTGTTAATATTATCTAACTCGTATTCCTTAGTTGTCAAGTTCACTTGGTTTGATCATGCCGTATTTATTCACTAATTCCAGAAGGACTAAATTTTCATAGGCGCAATTTAAGTCTTCATCTTGTACATTTTTTGTTACTAACAAAATTTTATCCCAACCTTGAATCTCCTCAATAGGTATGTCCTTCTAGACTATGTTATATTTTGTCTCGAATTTATATATAAGTCCCTTATAAACGCGAACCAATTCATTAGTATTGGCCCCATAATATTATTCACCTTCGTATTAACTGATGTTAATATCTCATCTAAAATTTCCTGTCATTTTAAGGATATTTTTTTCAACGGTCTTTGTCTATAAATTCGGGTATAATGATTTCTTCAATTATTTCGAAGAATGTTGTGCTTGCGCTATTATGTAAACTGCTAATGTCTTCCATGGGAAGATTGATATAAGCCAATTCTCCATTATATGTTAATCAAAACATAATGATAAATTTAAATGTGGATTTGCTTCGATCAATTTGTATCTCAAATACTGCGTATTCGTGCGAGATCCTCTACTTAACATTCTTGGAATTAATAAATTTCAGTTGATCGATCGTTCGTATTTTTATGTCTCCCAAAATCTATCTATGTACAGATTTTGTAATATTTACTCTGGTCTACATAAAGAAACCAAATTACCTACTATATGAACAGACTCAGACAACTTCAGTTTAATTTCCGATGTATTTTTCAAAATATTGTACATAATCCTTGATTTCTTGAAAATTAGTCTCAAATTCTTTGGCAATTTGATGCAAATGTTTTTAAGCACCAACAAAACGGTTGATTTAGCCTCTTTTTTGCAACCACTTTCTTCTGATATTTTCTACCGCATTGCATACGATTTTCTTCAATGTCAACCTCGGGACAGTAATAAACCCTTCGAGAATAATAAGTCTACAATTGTGGGGAAATCCACCGTATGTGTCAGCAACTACGAGGCAGTATCTACAAAGCAACACAATTTGTACAGAACGAAACAAGAATCTACATTTTGCATTCCGAACCGAATTACTACAAACTATTACTGCATTATGTGGTGACAATACTAGACCCCCGATTTTATCTTTTCCTCTAGCCCTCACATTCTTCTAACCGGCATCTTAATGCTAGTATTCTCCGTCTGACTGGATCTACTGTGAGAAACTGTGGTCCGAAACAATGTCTGGATTATTTTTTACAATCGCTCATTACGCGGTATTGGAGCAATGTCACCACAGCTACTACAATTGTTTAATTACATCTGGACCTGTCACAGGAGACCCTACAACCCTAACCAAGTATTATGTTAAGAGCATTAAATAGACGTTGAGCCTATTTTACTAGCAGGTTCCAACGGCGATGGTTATATACACACCCAAATTATTAACAGCGTGTTCTCAAAGTAACGCGGTTCCACTAAGATTATAAATCGGACGGTAAGATATAATATTTTGTTAGTCTCTTTTTCATAGAATACCATATATTCTTATAGTCCAAATTAATATGAAATTCTGGAACTTTTCTACTCAAGCTTTAGCGTCGTTGTTAGCCGCTGTATCTGTTGTCAATGCTGGCGGACCTGCTGATGGTGAAGCTATTGCTGATCCAAACTCAGCGGTTGTTCAATTAACAACTTCTGAATTCAAATCGTTCATAGATGCCAATCCTTTGGTTTTGACCGAATTTTTTGCACCATGGTGTGGATACTGTAAGGTCTTAGCTCCAGAATTTTCTAAGGCTGCTGATTCATTAAACGAATCACACCCAAGTATCAAATTAGCACAAGTTGACTGTACTGTTGAAGAAGAGTTATGTATGGAACATGGTATTAGAGGTTACCCATCGATGAAAATCATTAGAGGATCGGACGCTGCTCCAGAGGATTACGATGGTCCAAGAGAAGCTGCAGGTATTGTTGAATACATGATCAAACAATCCTTGCCAGCCGTTTCTGCTCCAGTTGAAACTGAAGAATTTAACGTCTTGATTGATGCTCAAGAAAAGCCATATATTATTCAAGTATTGCCAGAAAACTATAACGCGGAAAAGGACAAGACTAATGCAAACGAAACTTTTGTGCAAGTTGCAAACGAAAATAGAAAGGATTTAACTTTCATTTCAGTTGAGAATAATGACTTGGTCGATTCCTTGAAAACAAAACTTCCAAAGGCCAGTTTAAACAAGGTTAAAACTCCAAAGTACTTGATGGTTCGTCCTGAATCGCCAGAAGATATCACCGAATTTTCTGCAACTTTCGGCAAAGAAAGCTTAACTTCTTTCATTAAGACGGAAATTGTTCCATACTTTGGCGATATCAATAGAGATACGTACTTAATGTACATGACCTCACCATTACCACTTGGATATTATTTCTACAACAATGAAGAAGAACGTAAAGAGGTTGAACAAATTTTTAATAAATTAGGTAAAGAATATAGAGGTAAGATCAACTTTGTCGGTTTAGATGCTAATGTATTTGGCCGTCATGCTGAAGCATTAAATATGGATCCCGAAATTGTTCCACTTTTTGCTATCCAAAATCTTCAAGAAAACAAGAAATACGGCATCTCTCAAGAAGAGAACCCTAAGGGCCCATCTAATAAGGTTATTGAAAAATTTGTTAAGGACTTCTTCAAGGGAAAAATAGACCCAATTATCAAGTCTGAACCTTTGCCAACGAAAGAAGAAATTGCGAATCAATCTGTTATTAAGTTGGTAGCTCACAATCACGATGATATTGTTAAGGATACATCGAAGGATGTGTTGGTCAAATACTATGCACCATGGTGCGGTCATTGTAAAAAATTGGCACCAACATGGGAAGAGTTAGCTGGAATTTACGGCTCCAATAAGGATGATGCAAAGGTTGTAGTTGCTGATCTTGATCACACTGCTAATGATGTTAATACCCCAGTTGAAATCGCTGGTTATCCAACTTTAGTATTCTACCCAGCTAATGGCAAGATTGACAGCAAGACTGGTCTCAGAGAAGCCATTGTATATGAAAAAGCAAGAGAATTAGATTCATTGATTGACTTCATTAAAGATCAAGGTGGTCACAAAATTGATGGTAATCAATTAAGAGAATCTAACGAAGCTATCGTTGAAGAAGATGAAGTTAATCATGATGAATTATGATCAAATAGTATATATATAATATATGTACGTATATTTAGAAAATATTAAGCTAGTCTCTTTCATTTATTATCGTACAACTTCCCATTCATTCATTACTCCAATCAGAAGGACCCCAAATCTTGACAATTTTATCATCGCCTACTGAGCACCATATTTTACCGTAATCTTTGCAATTTCTCTTGGGAATGTAATATTTATTCCAGTCCACTGAATTGCATAGTCCATCGTGCCCTTTTATTCTTGTGATTAATTGACCAGTTTCAATTTTCCAAATATAAATATAGCCGTCAACACTTCCGCTAATAGCTAGTTCTTCTTGATCATTGCATAGATATCCAAAGTTAGATCTAACGATATATTTGTCTTGACTATGACCAATTAACTTCTTTTTCAAGATAGGCTTCTCAGACTTATTCAACCCTGAAATATCCCATATTTGTACTTCTTCTGGTGTAATGCTAAGTAATAAATATTTTCCATTAGATGATATGGAACATGAGGTTAATTTTCCACCTAGGCTTATTGTAGCTATTTTTGTGGTCGTTGAATTTGGGTCTAACAAATTAGGAATAGTATAAAAATATACTTGCTTATCATCATTCGCTGTAATCAAAAACTTGCCATCAGGTGTAATTGCTAGGTCGTTTACTCGATAAAAGTTGTTTTGTAAAGTGTTTCCCTTTTCTTTATTTTCCTCGTCATTAGACAACTCCTGCTTGTCATTATTGTCCTTAGATTCAGAAGTGGTATTTTTTTCAACGTGATCTAAACCATTTTCTTCAGTATCGGCATAGAAATCAAAAAGTTCTTGGCCATCAATATTAAAAGCTTTCAACACTTTATCTGGTGAACCAATTATAAATTGAGGGTTAGTTGTTGTAGGTAAAAATTCACACGACCAAGTTTTGATACTGTCACCAAGTGTAAATGAACTTTTTAATATTGCACCTTGATTGTCCTGTTCAAAATCCATGGATCGAGTTATTCTTTTATTGTTTTTTCCAATATCTTTAATTGACCAAACCCTAACAACTGTATCTAAACAACAGCTCACCAAGTATTCTTCATTGGGTTCCCAACAGCAATAAATTATCGCCTTATTGCTTCTTGTTCTACTTTTAATTCCTTGCGTATCCGAATCCAATATAGCTAAAACATCAAAATTATTCAAAACGTCGTATATAATTAACCTCCCATCTAATGAACCTGTAACTAATAGTTTTCCTGATGGAGAAAACTTCGCAATCCAAACTTCATCAGAATGGTTATTTAATGTAGTTATTAAACTTGATGGGAAAGTTTGTTTATATTTTTCATTTATACCACCATGAAGGGGTGGAAGAAATGGTTCCCCCTGCTTTTTGGAATTGATTCGTGGAGGCAAATAATAAGGCGATTGTTGTTTTTGATATGCCAACGCGTTTTCAATTAATTTGTCAAGATAATTAGATGGAATGTCAAATGTAGATTTTTTTGTAATTGGGTTTCTACGGGTATCTGTAAATATATTACTTAAGTAGTCATCAACAAGCATACTTCTTATTTCACTAACAATACTCGACAAGAATTCATCACCTACCGATGTACTGGTCAAGAGTACTTGGCTGTTTAGTACCTTTTTATCTAAATCATGTACATCTAGCGGAGATTTCATAACTAGTGGAAGCAATAATGCAGACTCTTTTTCTCTACTCAAAAATCCAATTAGCTCAGGGTTAGTGTTCCACAATGAACCAACGATTTCGTTTGTATTTATAGACTTAACTGCATTTTGTATTTCATCCAACAATGGACATAAGTCGTCCCGTAGGAGGGCAAGCAAATCACTAACAGAAACTTGGAAAGAGTTGTACTTTGAAATATCCCCTTCTAATTTCAATACGTTTTCACCCAGATCTGCTTCATTATATTGCTTGCAATTCTGAAATGCATTAACAACCAAACATTCCAAAAAATATGCTCTCTTGATTAAATAGATTATGATTAGGGTACATGCCTGACCAAGCGTCTCAACAGACGTTTCCTTTAAATTCAATGCCTTATAGAAATCAATCCCAACAAGATTATTAAAGTCTTCAGGAATACTATCAATAGCCATGCTGCCATCATCAGGTAATATAATAAATTTTAAATACACTATGATTGATTCATAGTTACCAATGATCAATTCATTATAAAACCAATCAATAAACTTTGATAATCTAGGACCATTATGTGAAGTAGATTCAGTACCATGACTAATAGATTTTTGTTGTATTTCAGCTAATAACTGCTCTGAAAAATCGGTATATCCCAACTCAGCAAGTGATTTTTGTATTAATTGTAATTTGAACTGTTTAGACGACATTTAGATTAAATTAATAGCTTATCATATATATTTATGTTAAATAGTATGGGGTACAATGATTTAAGGGGATTTTCTCGTGAAGGCAAAACTCTACACAAAATTACAAAATGAAATATAATTCGAATTTGTTGACGGGAATCGTGCTTGATGTTTAGCTTATGATAGCAAATGGCTAAAGATGACGTCTAGAAAGAGACATAGGGTGAGCGTAGTGTGCACTTTTTGTAAGAAACGGAAAGTTAAATGTGACAAAGGTAACCCATGTTCAACATGTCTCAAATATGGTAATCCAGATTGTCATTATGATGTGCAAGGCGTTGAAGTTGTCAGTAATAAAGCAGCTGAAGTAGATGATTTAGTTCAAGGCGAATTACGCATACTAAAGGCGAAGATAAAGAACCTTGAAGAAACCCTTTCAACAAATAGTGAATATGACGACATATTAAATGGAAACACCAAAAACGTACAACGCAAACCAGCTTTACCTCGGAAAATTGAACTTAATTGCCTAGT
This sequence comes from Debaryomyces coudertii, assembly GCA_030564605.1. Classification (NCBI taxonomy): domain Eukaryota; kingdom Fungi; phylum Ascomycota; class Pichiomycetes; order Serinales; family Debaryomycetaceae; genus Debaryomyces; species Debaryomyces coudertii. The sequence continues at coordinate 47,198 of JAKTYF010000037.1, read as the reverse complement.
TGGCTACAATCCTGTTGCATCGGCGGATGATACCATTAACTTTTACGAAGGATACACGTCTGTTTTCGATGGCGAACCTGTCAGAAGGAAGAATTTTGGTCCTTTGTCATGGCTATCATTGATAAAGATTGATCCTGCGTTAACCATGCTTTGGGCATATGTTCATTCAAAGAAGATGATGAAGTTGAAGCATTGTATAATGGAAGATAATGAAAGTTGTGCTACTCCAGAGAAGCAATTCAGAGAAAGAGAATCAGTTGCAGCGGGAATTAGTGACGTCGCTTTGTATAAAGATGCACCAAAAAATCCACTATTTGCACCTAAGGTTTTATTGAAGAGTAATTCAGGAACGAGAAACAAAATCAACGAAAAAGCCATGTCCTTAGGCCTTACATTCTACGACGGCGAAATTGATGATGAGTTGGAACTTATTGAAAAAATTGAACTAGTTTTACCTAAGAAAAGAACAATCTGGAAACTTATTCAAAGATTTTTTACGCATCTTTACCCATTCTTTGCGATAGTTGATGAACTGTATTTCAAGTCGCTGATTACCCGTATTCTTGGTCCAGAAAGTTTTGATGATAAGAAAATCAATAACTTGAAGGTCGAAAAAAGGTTAGACTTCGCGTATTTGGGATTATTGTTGATTGTATTACGTTTGAGTTATTTGAGTTTATTCTCAAACATTACTACATTAAATGAAGCCAAATTATATTCGAATGATCCATCACCGAAAGCTCGAGAATTCAAATATTTGCTTAATAACCCCATTAACATTGATGTGATTGATGTAGCGCAGCTATGTTTGAATCAGTTTAACTTACTAAGAAAAGTTAATATGGCAACAATGCAATTGGCATTATTCACGAGGTTATATCACATGTATGCACCAGAAGATGGTGATGGATCAGATGGAGGTGACTCACAAGTGTTTACAGGTATGTTAATTCAAATGGCGATTTCTATGGGATTGAATAGGGATCCAGATAATTTTCCCAACCAATGTAATGATGAGAAAACAAATAATTTGGGAAGGAAAATTTGGTATTTTCTATTGATAAACGATATCAATAATTCAATGGCTATGGGATGTCCGTTGAATACAGGTACTGAAATTTTTGATACTAAAGTACCATATTATAAAATTGGGAATGAAAATATTAATGATATTGAATTAGAAAAAAGTGTTACTTCTTCCTTTGGAAGAATTGAAGCAATATATGAACCCATGGCAAAGGTGCTTCGAATGATCTTAAATGTACGCGGTAATGTTAATTTGGCAAAACTAACTTCCAGCCTTGATGACATGGAAATAGATTACATGAAAGAGTATTGCAATGTGAGAAAGTCACTAAAAAATGAAACTTTAACTAAAGCTGAAGTTGTGAATAAGACTCTAAAAATGAAAATATATTTTACATGCCACTTTTTTCGAGTTTCTGTTTGTTTCCATTTTTACAACTATTACGATCGCAAAAAGAATTACGAACTATCTTTTTTTTATTTAAAAAAGATATTTGTTATCACAATTCTTGATTTAATGCCATTCTATAATGAAATGCTAGAAAGCAATCATTTGGTTTTTAAAAATTCTACAGATTTGGTGATAACTCCAAGTTTTGAACTGGCAATACACAAGTCTATAGTCGTTATTATAGCTACGCTAATAAAGGTTAGATCAACCATAATACATTATGAATTAAATTATAATCATGATGAAAGAATGAAAAACGACATGGAATATGGCCTATATTTTAAGAGATTGGAAAAGTTTTCTATACTTCTTGAAAGATGTTCTAAAGTATTTCTTGAACATATAACAAGGTTAAGCAGCAGATATTATTATTCTTGGAGAATATCTAAAGCCAACAACTTCTTGATGGAAACTGTCTTATCAAAAGAATTTTACGAAAAGAATAGTGGTAATAGTAAAGATTCCTTGATTAAATTTAGTGGCCAGATGCTAGATGAATTCATTAAAATTTTCGAAGACTCATTAGCGTTGATTAAAAACAGGAAACACAGAGGTGACAACTCGATTAAGACCGAGGTATCGAAGTCAGTTCCTCTGTTTGATAATGAAACTGGAAATGGTTCTACCGATTCTACAAGTAATTATTCAGACAACTCATCCACAAATGAATTTAATACTAACGGCATTATGGGGAATGAGCAGATTGATAATCTATGGATAAACATGATGTCGTTGAAGAATGAGAATTCAACATCCGGTAATCAGTTTAAACCTCAAGTTGAAACTTTCCCCCTGGCGTCTGGAATTGGAGAATTCAACAATATACCTAATTATAATACGTTCAATTTCGAAAATGGTAATATTGGAAGCACTAATAATGAGAATAATACCGCAGAGTTTGATTTATTTGAAACATTCCCCTTGGATGAATTATTTAAAAATTTAAATTAAGCATTTTCTAATTGCAAATGTAATGTACATATTCACTTTTTAAATATTAAGTTTATCTATGAATTTATGAACTTCATACTTCATATACCAAAGGAAATTATTGACATTCCCATAACACTAAATTATGATTAAGAGGATCTTTCGAAAGTAAAATATGAGATCTCTCAGAATATGCACTGATAGTCAACCAAGGACTTCTAAATAAACAATCTAAAATTGTTAAATCCATATTCTCAAACGTGTTTCTGAAAAGGTTCTGTTCTTGAACTATATCAATGTATCTAAAATCAGGTGTACAATAACTTGAAATAAAATTATCCACATTTTCAGTCAACTGGATGGAATTCATATGTAGTAAAGTTAGATATTCATAAATGTATGGGCTTTGTTCGAGAATATCAGCTTCAGTGAATATTGGATATTGGCGACTATTCAACCTCTTTTTTTTCTTAATTCCAGGTGATTCATTTTCACCTTGCAAAATTGAAATATTTTTAACCTCGTTTGTAAAAACTTTCACTTTACTACTGCCAAATACCGATTTAATTAAGTGATCCATTTCGAGCGAAATATTCTGTTCCAGAATTGAAAATGTTATCAAGTAGTTATAAGATACATGATTTGAAGCACCATGGCCCTTCTTCGATTCTTTAATTTTTTTAACTGTAATTCCCATTTGTTTGTTAAATAAATTTGGAGACGAATGAAATGTATTATTAGTCAACGTAAGTGTAATTTGTCGTTTAGCAGAATTGAATCGAAGTATATCAATAATATCTAAGTCAACATGTTCAGCAAGGTGATGCATTGGAATAGCTTCTATGGTAGCGCTACCATTAAATTCAGAAGATGAAAACTCCTGAAGCAATTCAGGTAACTTCGTGAAGTCATCAATTTCAAATTTGTGAATGTTCTTCACTAAGTTATCAATATCCAACAGGTTATAATTGGCATCAAGAATAACACTTATATCATTTAGTATGGGATCAGATTTAAATATTTTTTTAAGTCTTTTGTACACAGCATTATCGTACTGCAGATTTTCAGATCCTATAGTTACAATTGAATTATTGGCTTTCGACATTAGTGTGATGAACTAGAAATCCTGTCAGTTTCCCACCACCATATAAATTTCATTTCATTAAATGTTATATGCAGTCTACAAATATGTGTCATTATTTACAATCAAATAACCTTGGAAGGTTTGGTTACAACTCTCTAACTATAGATTCTATGTTAAATGTGCTACATATTAGCTCGATCTCACCAATTAGTAATGCTCTTTTCAGCTTCACCAAAAACAGAGTTACCACCATTATTGGAACTCGCAACGTACTTACTCCATTCTTGAAAAATTTCGATTTTATTCGAATCTGGAGCGAAAAAATCTGGTAATTTGTTGTCTAAAAATTCCCTACAGTATTTATTAATAATTTCAAATTCTAATAGAAAGGCATCGTGACCTTCAGCAGAATTAATTTTCTTAAGAACACAATCTGGAATACATTGGCCAAGTAATTGTTGCTCCCCATATGTAAATAATCCATCAGACTGAATTCCAATTACTAAATGCGGTTGCTTCAATCCTGAAAGAAAATCAGGTAAAGGATCTTCTAAAACCTCGGTGTCTATCCTGTTTCTTGTGATATCATGAGTGTCCAACTTTCTTGTAATAGAAATATAACAGTTTGCATCAAAACGATTAATAAATTTATTACCCTGATATCTTAAATAAGACTGTGCTGTGAAATATGTTTGAGGTTTTATTGATGAAGCATTTGATGATACATTTACTGATGATGCACTTCTATTTACCGATAATCTTGATCTTGATCCTTCATTATGCATAAGCCAGTTTTCTTCATCTTTATTCATTGGATACCTAATCCCTTGTTCTCGTTCTTGTTTTTTACGTTCTTCTTCAGGTAGCTCTCTCTGATTGTTGCTAATATTCACGGACGGCAAATTCCTTCCAAATCTTGTCTCGAATGAATTTCTTGATCTATATGTTAATAAAGCAGCCATCCTAGCGGCGCTCAATCCTGAGTCTGGCTTAATTCCATTTTCGTTTTCATAATAATATCCATCGTCATAATTTGGATCACTAAAAATGCATTGTCTCTGAGTTTCATTCCACGAAATACACCATGCCGATGCTCTAGCTGAAGATGCTAATGAGATTACTGACTTCACATATGGTGTATTGTTATAGATAGCTGCATATTCCAAAGCAATCATTCCTCCCATGGAACCACCTATAACACACGCAATCCCATTTACACTTAGCGAATCTAAAATCAATTTTTGAACACCTATATCATCTTTAACCGTCACTAATGGGAACAACGGACCATATGGCTTTCCTGTCGATTTGTCTATAGTAACTGGCGAGCATGATCCATAAGGCGATCCCAAGAAATTGATGCAAATTATGAAAAACCTTGATGGGTCGAATGTCTTATCTGTGCCTAATAGAGGACCCCACCAACCCTGAACATCTGAGGAACCAGTTAACGCATGGCAAATAATGAAAACATTATCTCCATCTTTATTCAACCTACCCCATGTTTTATATGCCACTGGAAAGTTAGTCAAGGTTTCACCGCATTCCAATGTGTATGAGGGAATTTCAACAATTGTTTGGCCCGGAACTAGTGCAGCATATGAATTGGTGGCATTCTGTTCTTGTGTGATGTCTTTGTAGGTCGAATTTGGAGATAGTAATGTCATGGCCTATTTATTATTGAATTTGAAACGATTTATCTCGAATTATTATTTATCAATACAACACTAAATGTTTGCAAATTGTAAACATGTGATTTCTATATTTTAATTACAAATATATTTGCTGTTATACTAAGTGACTGAAACTGTGGTAAATTCATTATATTAGTACACTTTGACAAACTGATTATGACTCAAAAATTTATGATATTTCACGTGACTGACATTAAAATACAGAATAATTTCATTTATAGAATTTGTATTTAACTGTACTATACTACATCTGGCTAGATAATCTTACCAGGCAAGTTCCTCTAAGTAATGTATCTGAAGTAATTCCGTATTGGTATCTGTTAGTACATCTGTGTCGCTACCTTGGTCAACTCCAACAGTTGTATCATCATCACCAAGACTAGATTCAAGATGTTCTGTTCTATTATAGTCATTAACCGGGCGGTATTTCTGGTTAAACGCCAGGTCATTTTCCTTAACTCTGTCAGATTATTTATCTGTTGCATAATCGATGCTTTCATTGTAATCTTCTTCGCTCGACTCATTAACAACCGGGGTCTGGGATCCTGATCTAATATTGTGCTTCGCATTTTCATGCTGTTTTGCTAATATCAAACTCCTGGAATATTCGAGTTCATAATATATCGCTTCAATAGCATTTAAAACACCATTTTCTTGTTTTAGCCTTTCACTTATCTTCTTTGCCTTTTCAATCATTTTCTCATCCGTTGTTGCAGTCTTTAATGCGTTACATAATGAGCGGTTATTCAATTTCTTTATCCCTATTCCGACACCGATATCGTCAAGTCTCGAAGAATAAAAAAATTGATCACCAAAAAATGGCTTGATTATTGTAGGTATACCAGCTCTCATAGTGGCACCTGTAGTACCGGATCCACCATGATGAACAGCTGCATCAATTTTTGGAAATAGCCAGTCGTGAGGAATTGATCCTGAATTATAGATTTCTTCGGGGAGTTCAATCTCTGGTTCCTTCTCATTATCTTCAGGCTTCAAATTCTTGTCGGACCAGCCCTTATTCAAAATACATCGAACATCAGCATTAAGTACAGCCCCAACCACAGCCTTTGTTAGGCTTTTCGCATTATTGACTACGATAGAGCCAAATCCAATGTAAACAATTTTTTTCTCTTCTGTTCTTGCTTTATCCATAAAATCAACCAATTCGCTTGGAGGCGTAAAATCATCAGCAGATCCTTCATCTAAAAACCAATAACCAGTGACTTTTACCCAATCTGGAAAATCAACAGCAGGTGGGAAAATTGTGGGTGATACATTGTATAAAAATGGTATATCATACTGAGAGAGTCTGTACAGATTGGTTCTTGGAAGTCCCAACAGCTCTGTTCGCCATTTATTAATTTGTCCCCGGATGCCCTTCCAAAAAACTGTCTCAAACATTACATGTGTTAGGTAGTTGTATGACCCACCTTTTTTTTTATCAGGAACAATAAATGCGTGGGGATATGCTCTAGTTCTAGTCCAAGGCATCGTAAAAGCCCGCATGTAAGGAATTCCTAATGCTTCTGCAATATGAGCACCTACCATTGCTGATGGACTTTCAATTAAAATATCGCTCCCCTGGCAAGCGTTCCAGCTTGTATCTAATAGTTCCTGAATCCAACCTCGGAACTTGGTACTTGCCTCTTTGAGAAATGAGACAGACATCGACCCATGTGTAACCATCAAGGACATTAATTCTACTGGATTTCCCGCAATTTCCTTGAAATGAATGCCATGCTCAATAATCCATTCTTCAAATTCTGAATGAGTTGCAATTGTGACGTTATGACCTTCAGCTAATAATCCTTTGGCCAATGCAATATAAGGTTGCACATCTCCCCTTGACCCAATAGTCAATAATGTAAAATTGAATGATGTGGATGGTCGAATTTCTGTTTTAAATAATGGCGAATCTTCCAAAATGATTGGTACATGTAAACCCGCTGCAGCGTTAATCTTGTCCTCAAATAATTTTAGTCTTGCATTTTCAATTCTCGATTGAGCTAATTTAACACTAGTCGCGGATTGACGCATACTGCTGCTAGATTGTTTGTATTCTACATGCTCATGTCCATCTACTTTCTCATTCTTACTATGATCCGGTGGGAGTGTCCTGGTATTACAATTCTTTTCTAATTGACGTAATATCATCGCTAAGCAGTCATCTCTGGCCTTCTGAACACTAAATTCCATAAATAGTTCATCATATCCACGAATAACAATAACCAACCCAGAATATCCTATATTAGAGCCCTTCTCCTTCTGGCATGTATCCACATCAATAAGTGGTAATATCATTTTTGTTGAAACACCAGGTAGTAGACTTCTGAAGCATATTTCACTGTCGCCTAAATACATTTTGCCAAAAACTGGAACCGCTCTTAAAAGATGACAGTGATATGATGCCACCAAGGTTTTTTTATTATTAAAGGAAAAGTGTTCTTGAAAGTGCTTAGTAGCCACTTCTCTAGTTGTGGTGTCTCGAATGAAATAGGTATCCTCTTCTTTAGCCTGTTCATAATGACAGATAGCACCCAATTTACCTCCAAGTGATGACATTGCTTTAATACTTTTACCAATTGATGACAATTTATTATTTTTCTTCGTATTATCCTCATATTCGGATGGGTCAGTAAGATTCAAGGGATTTGCTTCAAATTCTTGTTGAGGCACAACCTGCGGAGATAAAACTTCAGCTTTAGATCTGGTCTTTGATTGAGAGTTAAATTGAGAATTAGCTAGATTAGTACTTTCGTTATCCTCGATATTACCGTATCTTGTATCAGATACTTCATAATTCTTTTCGGACGCCTCGAATGCCATATTCAAATCCTTCAAACCTGATAGTGATAGTTGTTTTGGTAAATTGATTCCTTGCACTGGCGAAGTTGTCTCTGACCGATCAGGTCTTGACCCCTCTGATATTGCTTCTGATTTAGTTTTATTGGAAAATATTCTTGAAGGTGTTGTTAAGGTTCTACGAAATTTTTTCATTCTGGATTGTGACAGAAATATGGAATTCGTAGAGTTAGATTCTGACCTTGAGTTAAACTCTGATCTTGGTGAATTTAAATCTTGGGTCGACGTAATAGGACTCTTATAATTTGCCTCCACAATTTGATCTATAATGCTACTTTGAAAGTTATCTGTTGTAAGCGTTGAAATAGCTCTCAGTAAATAGTAGTCATCAGTTCTATGAGCGAGTTTATTTTCCAAAATCTGTCCTTTTTCTCCTCTATATTTTTTGAATACGTTGTTACATTTATCAACATCCGGGAACGTTTGTGATGTTTGGTGCGCTTTATTAGCAATATCACTAAGGGTGTTGTATACTTCATTACCATTCTTAAATAACAAAAAATGAGTTTCTTTTGATGTTATATCATCAGCTTCATTACCAGAATTTTTATTGGCTTTTCTTCTTGTTTTCTTTTTAAGTTCTCTTTTCATTCTACTCGCCAGTAGCGTGAGCTTTTCTTTGTTATCATCAAGATGATTTATGCTCAATACTTTAGGAATTTCACCACTCATACCTCCATTTTTGTCCGAAACTCCAAAGAGTTCATTAATATTATAACTTAGAATGTTATGAATAGGGATTTTCATTATAACTTCATTATTCGCATTTGAATTATGTAATTGAAATACAACCTTTAAAATATTATTAACCCATTGTCTAGCAGAGTACAAACTATCTGAATAAAATTTATGTGTCTTTTTCCTTGTCACGACTTTAAACCAAAAACCCCCACTTACATTTTCAGATTTCTCATCCAATGGATAGTTTGAATTTAGGATGCTGGAAAAATCTGATTCTTCATCTCCTGAAGGAACATCCTGTGAGTCATTACGAGTCAACTCTGGTCTTGGTGATGCATTATTTTCATTTTTACCTTTCTCAATAACCTCAGCACTAACACACGACTTCAAGTCAATAAGCGTTATTGGGAAGTATAAATCAGTAGGAGAATTATACACAGTTATAGTTTCATTTCTCAAAATTGTCCAAAATCTATGAGTAAGTGGTGTACTAAAAATTGTATCACCATATTGTGCTGTTTTCATACCTAATGCTCCAGATTGGATAACATCGTGCGAGTCATCGTGATGCTGAAAACCACCTCTAATATTATTAGTCGTACTTATTGCATTATATCTTTTTGGGAGAAATGTGAAAAAAAGAATGCTCTCTTTAGTCAAATATATGTGACCTTGTAATAAAACATCTTTAACAAGCCACACATTATAGTTACCATAAAAGTAATCCTCATCATTTAACTCAAAAACGCGCTTTAATTTATCAGCTACTCTTAACCTAAGACAATTCTTTTTAAACCTATCTTCTTCCGATTCGTCTCCATCTGTCGGAGTGTGAACGTTTTTAAGTTTCATTAATTCAGTCTGTTGAATATGAAAGGGGTCTAAGTTTTTCAATACAGATTGTTGAAATGTAGTCCTCTTTGAAGGATCTGATACCAAGGCAGTTGTTGATTCATCATGATCGTCGAATAATAAATCAGGAACACTTTCTCTATGTGTTTCAGTATCATGACATGAATTGTCTTCATTGTCGTCAGGTTGTGACGAATTAATCTCGTCATCAATACCTTCGACACCATCTTCGTCACTCTCATAGATGTCATAATCAATTTTATACTCCCTCTGGTTTTTAATATTGTCTTCCGGCACATTCTCACTCGTCTGTGTAAATTTATCTTCAAGATTCACACCGTTTGCATCATTTGCATCATTTTCATCATTCGTCTCATCATCATTCGTCTCATCATCATTCGCATCGCTGCCGTTTAAATCATCCAATCTTCCCATACCAGCATATAACATATTTACGAAATTATTCAGACGCGCTAATCCCCCGACTGGATGAGCAATATCCTCATCATCACTGAGCACCTTTTCGTCTTTATTGACATTATCATCGTTTAGAGAACTTTCATTATTTGAAAATGTTGGACCCAGGCTCAAAAATGTAAGAGGTGGAATGATTGATGACGCAAATCGTTTATAGAATGATGTTGCTTGTTTATCAGTATCATTTCTTCTCTTGTGTTTTTTACCTATTTCATCTTTTTTTGACAGCATCTTTGATTTTATCTAAAGGAATTACTTTCAAATGATTGTAGCATTGACAAACTACCTATTCAAAATAATCAATTAATAATATTCTTATATAAATCCTTATCAAGTGTATTTGTGAAATATCATTTTTGGTTTTGGTAAGTATGAATTCATCCGAGCTTAAATGAATTGATCGCAGAAACTAGTTAACATGCTCGCCAAGTTCGCTTTGAAAATAAATTTCAGTGATCCTTTGTGCATTCTCACTATTTTGAATTAATCCATAATAACGTACTAAAGGGAGGTAATTATTATGAGGTCGAAGCCTTCTGCTACAAGTCGGTTACTAATCAATTTTTCTATTTAGTTCACATATTTCAATTTTTAAAACTGACTAAGTATAAAATGTATATTTGTATGCGAGAATTATTTATTGGAATTCGTGAGCTTTCAAAAGCTTATTCAATTCACTATTCAGATTATTGTATAATTCATTAAATTTGCCATCTTCTACTATCTCACCCCTGAAGTTAACCACTATTATTCTTTCACTATTTTTAATAGTAGATAGTCTATGTGCGATCAGAATAATGGTAACATGTTGATCGTTTGATAGTCTTTTCAAATTTTGCATAACTATCTCTTCCAGCTGTGAATCTAATGCGGATGTAGCCTCGTCAAGAATTAGAATGTCTGGCTTCTTAATTAGTGTCCTTGCTAAAGAGATTCTTTGTTTTTGACCACCACTCAATTGAGCAGCACCGCTGGTTGAAGGACCAATAACAGTATCAAACTTATCGGGGAAGTCTTCAATGAACTTATAAGCATTGCTTAGCATTGATGCCTCTTTTATTTCTTCTTCTGTGCACCCTATTTTTCCAAATAAAATATTTTCTCGTATTGTCCCGCTGAAGAGTAATGGTTCCTGTTGAACATAGCCAACTTGGGATCTATAGAAATTTAAATTGAGATCTTGTATATTGTGATCATTCACTGTAATAGCACCTTCAGTTGGATCGTAGAATCTTAATAGTAAATGAGAAATGCTTGATTTACCACTACCTGATGGCCCAACAAAGCAAACATGTTCACCTTTTGTGATTGATAAATTGAGCATGGAACCTCCAAATATTGGTGAGTCAGGTCTAGATGGATAGCTGAATTTAACATTACGAAATGTAATATCACCATGTAAGTCATCTACCTTTTTTCCTAAAGTGGTCGTGATTTTTGGTTTCAGCTCTATTAATTCAAATACTCTTTCTGCAGCACCCATACCTTTCATTAATTCAGAATAAAAATTACCGAGACCAAATACTGAACTTCCAGTATAAATAGCGTACATCATAAAGCTCGACAAATCACCAACTGTTATTTCTTCATTACCAATCAATCGTGTCCCAATTACAAGTAGTCCAATCAAAGTCATATTACCTAAAAACCCATTAATACCGTAATAGATACCACTCAATTTTCCTTCATGCATTGAAGACCTAAAAATATTTTTAATTTCTTGATTATAACCATGAACAATCACTCTTTGTTGCGCAAAACTTTGAATTGTTTTCAATCCATTCAATTTTTCTTCAGTTACTTTTGTCATATCTCCTAGATTTTCCTGAATCGTTCGAGAAAGTTGTTTAATTCGCCTACCATAGAACATAGACATCACGATTAAGGGAGGGAATATCGCACTCATACAAAGTGTAAGTTTCCACAGAACAAAACACATCATTGAGAGACCAACACACCCACTAATCAATGATCTTGCTCCGTCCGATATATTACCACTCAAAGTTTTGGAAATTACTTGCGTATCGCTTGATAATCTCGATATTAAGTCACCGGTCTTCATCCCTTTATGGTTAGGCCCACCTTCAAAAAAATATGAGTCTTGAGACAAAATCTTCAGAAATAGACGTGATCTCAATCTTGCTACCAATCGCTCACCTGCAGATCTTAACAAATACGTACGCCCAAAATTCGCTACTGCTCCAATCAAAAAAAATACCCCAAGGGCTCCATAAAACTCGTACAGTTCTAATCCAAAGATCTTGGTATCTTGTCCGATATCATGCCTATCCGTTGATTCACATATCCCAGAACTGGGCATTTTGGCAGTATCAATAATCTTCCCAATAAACAACGGTAATGACATGCTAACTGTTGAACTCAAAATGAGACATAGCAATGCCGCTATTATTATCTTAACTTCCGGCTTTGCTAGTCTAAATAATTTACGCAAATCTTTAATTAATGTACGTGATTTGACATTAGTAACAGTAGCATTTGTTGGCTGAATGTTGGTTGATGTGGATAAGCTTGAATTATATCTCTTGGTGTTCCAATTTGGTCCATTATACCAAAGTATTGTCTTAGTTATTCTATTATTTTCCAACAGTCTATGTACATGAAAATTTTGTGAAAAATTAATAAAGCTAATTCTCGATGTAAGTCGTTTCATTACTATATCATTATTTAATCTTGGAAGTAATCGAGGTATCATTAGCCGGTTTGTCCGAATCATATTGAGTCCTAGGTAAATTGGCTATTCTGTGTGATAAATTAGAATCGGGCCATTGGAATACGATCGGGTTAAAGAATTTCGTAAGTTGATTATATACAGGTGACACAATCTTTTATCTATTAAGTAAATACACTAAAATTCTCTCTCATAGCAACTGCTTTCAACAGTTGCATATTATGTTCATCAATATTGCATCCCTTTAGTTCCAATGATCCGAAATTTCCTGTCATACTAATTCTCTCAAACATTAATTCGTTTATAAGCATTAAATGATTGTTGTAATTTAATTTCAAGATGTTTAACTGAGGCAAAACTTGTGTAAACTTAACAAACTCCAATTCATTTTGACCTAAGGTAATGAGTTTATTTGAACTTATCAGTAACGTTTCTAACGTGTCCGATGGTAAATTAATGAAAAAATTTTTTGATATATAAGTCAATAGATTATTGTCCAAATTCAATTCTTTTAACGAACGTGGCCACACAAAATCATTGGCCAAAAAGTCAATCTTAACATCCAGCTCTCCTTCGTTCCTGGAATTAGAATCCAGTCTTATTATATTGTCTGACAAATTTAGATAAGTAACGTTTGTAAAATGACCTAATAACTGGCTCCAACGAGAAACATAGTAGTTGCCAATATCTGTAGATGTAATCGTAATACTCCTGAATTTACTACTCAAAGAACTTTTCAATGCTGTATTTGGGTTTGCTAAACTTATCAATGTTTTTAATACGACTATAAGTATTGCTGTTGGTGATTCTACATCAATAATGCACCCATCAATGTATAGTTCTAATTGACATACAACACTGATATAGTTTGTAAAATCATTTTTATTTTTTAAATTGTCAAAAATACCATTTAATGAATATAAGTCATTAACAAAATTAATATAATCATTAGTCTCACGGATAAATCCAAATTTTAAAATCTGTGGTCGGGTTTCCTTAAAAAGTGATTTTTCCATGGTGTTATCATCAATATCAAAAAACTTATCTTCAAATTTGCGTAATGATAGCACAGTATCGTACTCCATGTCAACTTCCTTGCAGCGTGAATCAGATGTCACTAATAATTTACCACTGTAGAGTCTCTGGAAGGCAAATTTGATTAACAACCTTACATTTTTTGCTGCAGTATTGGAAGGAAGGCTATCTAATATTTGGTTAAGTTTGCTAATCAATGATTGAGTCTCAGTCTGAGACAATCTAAAAAAAATTCCAACTATTATTTCATGTGGCAATCTTAAGAAGCTGATTGTATCGTATGTGTCCACAGGTATATAAATATTATACATCCTAACTTAAAAATACTAAATAATTGGTTGAAATGATACTATTTTTTGTGCGTTATCACTGCGAAAGTTTGAATCCACTGTCTTATCTTAAACTGCACATGCATTTAAAAAATAATTACATCTTTCTTGCTATAAACTGAATGATCTCATCAGTTTCATATATTCCTAGATTTATTAGATTCTGTTTTAAGTATTCAATAAAAAATGCAATAGTAATTACTTGATATTTGGATCTCACTGTAAATATATTTATCCCATATCGATATCCGTGTCTTCTAGATATTGACGCTCTTGTAAAGGCCCTACAACTTCAAAAACTTTATTGTTGTCATTTTCTAAAATATTTTCATCTAAAGACAAAGCATCAATCATTTCAAAGTCTTTATTCACTTCCCGTAATGTGTCCCAATAGTTATACTTCGTATTTTCAAAACGCATGTCGTCTTCTACTTCATCTACGTGCGAATCTTTTTTTATATTGTAATTTCTGTTATTCATCTTTTCTTTTAGTTTTGACGCTTCCAATCTATTTTCTTGTTCCAAAATATGCAACAAATCATTATATGTAAAATGAACCTCTTTCAGATTTATTAAATTCGTAATCTTCGAGTAGAAGTTAAATTGTCTTATTGTTTTCAGGTTGAATCTCTTATTATACTTTCGAATAAATCTATTAAATAATCTTAATACCCAATTTTCAAAATGGTAAATCAAAAGAAAATGGGGCTTATACCACTGTATCAAAGCTGATTTGGAATTATGTACTGTATTAAAATGTTTAACTAACCTTTCCATGACGTATGAATTGATATTAGGTGAATTGATAGGTGCAGTCGGAGATGACGATTTCTTGAATACAGAATATGACTTCAAATTAATTGCTGGATTTACCACATAATCAGTTTCTTGAGATTGCTTTGACAGTTTATTTTCTATAAATGAATGTGTGGGTTTTTTTCTTGACCCTATATCCTTATCATCCTCGTCTAACGATAATTCCTGTAACAAATTATCAAGTTTTATTCGTTTGCCATTTCGTTCAAGGTCGTATGAATTATCTGTATCATCGTCATAAGATCTTGAATGTTTCTTTTGCATTTGCTTGTATATTTATTGATGAAAGTTTCATATAGTTGTGACGTTTTGCAATACTTGCTGTGTATGTTTGTCGTAGTAAATGTCTATCATTTTATTCACTACCAATAATATATCTCGAATTTTATATACATGACTAGATATATTATAATACTTAATTATATTTATTCGCTACTAATATTCAATTTTCAAATGCTTGTATCAAAGCAGTTATTTCTTTCTGTGGTATCGATAGGTTCTTCGTCTTCTGGTTTAATAATAGGCTTTGAAAAGAAATCGCAACATAATTTATCATAACATACTTTCAAGTCTTTTAATTCTTTAATAGTAAGAGATTCAAAATCTTTATTAGTATACTTCGTTAAGTTTTTTATTTGAGAAACATTCACAGACTCTAAAGCATCATCCGAAATTGAATCTATAGTGTTCTCTTGGTTTTCAGAATTATTATTATTATTATTTGCAGATATATTATTAAACCATTTATCCATTACTTGTAAACTGGTTGTACGATTTCTATAGTCTGTTCTCTTTTGAATTGTTGCAGAACTATGGTTGGAAGCATTTATATCCTCATTTATAGTGCCATTGCTATCATTGCAATTATTCAGACCTTCGACAAATGAATGTAAAGATAAATTAGAAGAATTCTTATTTGGACTTGAATGTAACGTAGAAATTGAACCATTAGTATTATTCGTAGTGTTGTTGAATTTTGTCATAAAATCCGATACACCAGTTGTAAATTTCGAAGTGATAGAACTTTTTTTATGATGATCTCTGATTCCCATCTGATCTTGATCTTGAATTTCTACCGATGATGATCTCGTGCTCAAATAATCCGGTGACATTTTGGTCAGTAATGAACTCGATTTTTTATTCTTTTCATCGGATTTAAAATCACTATTCATCGTGTCATTTTGAATAGTTGTTTGCTCGTCTATACTAGGCTTAAACTGAGAAACCAGAACCAGACTGAATCTGCCCAAAATATTCCTCATCATCAGGGAAGATATATTATTTACATCAACTGTAGTACTTTCATTAGAATTTGTAGGTGAAGTATGTGTTGATTCAGTTTCATGAGCACCTGAAAATGATGGAAAACTTTCCTTATTTAATGATAAAGTGGACGACTTCAAACTATTCATTATCGACGAGTTAGATCTCGATCTATTTACAGATAGGGCCACATCGTTCAATTTATGGCTTATTGTGTTTAATAAAGAACTGGATCGCGATCTTGTCGACACTTGTGGTGAAATATCTTCTTGATTTTTAAGTTCCTCGATAGCCTTTCCATCTGGAAACTTGAAATGACTTAATAATTCCTGATCTACTAATTTGTTTAACGAAGATTTCAATAATTGATCGTCTGTTGTTTCTTCTGGAACCAATTCTTGAAGTGTAACGCTCAGTAAAAAAAAAAGAACTGCTTCAAAATTAGTTAAATAGAATTTTAGTTCTCCATTATTTAAATTATACCTTTGGATATGATGTACCAATTCTTTATCGTTTTTGAAAAATTCAATATTGCTAGAAGTTTCTGCTACCGTATCATCTTCTTCCTTTAAATTTAGATACTCAAATAGCGTATTCTTCTTCGCGTTCTTTTTAGTATTTAATGACCTATTTAACCTGTCCGTTGGTGTATATGTGGCGACCGATGAATTTATTGTGAGTGAGTTTATATCAATGTTATAAGGGTCTATAAGATTAACAAAATTTTTTATGAAAGTGAAATTCAAGTATAAATCACTTGAATTGAATGGTACATGATGAATGATTATGTAAATCAATGATGGGATTATATCATCGTTACTCACGCTGCTTGGATCATTCTTGTAGGCCTCGGACAATAATATTATTAAGGTCTTTTGAATATCTACCACTGTTTTCAATTTCGAATAAGGCGTAGTACTTTCATTTAGTGTGACAAAATGCTGTTTGATTTTCTTCAATGTATCGCTTTCATTTTCTGGATCTGAAATCGATATAAAGAAGTCGGTTAACTTATTATTCGGATCATTCTCGATAAAGCAAGAAAACGGTAACTTCAATTTTTTCAATGCTTCCAATTTTTCATTAAGAAATTCCTGAAGTATGATATCACGCTGGTCAAATTTAAAAATCTTTTCTAGTAATGAGATTTCTTCGTCCTGAGTATTATTTGAACTGAATAACTCTGCTTGAGCTTTCTCAATCGCTCCAAAAATCGTGATGAATTTATAATAGTTAAAAACTCTTAATTGCATGACCGCCGCTGGATCAGTCCTTTTCAATAACTTCACCGGCGACGTGGAATAATTAGCAATCGCTAATAAATAGTCAAAATCAGCACTTTGAGTCCTGAAATGCTCCGAGCTTGAGATAAGCTGCTTTTTTATGTTGTTTGATTGTGTGTATAGGTTTATAACCAAAGAATTCAAATCTTTATAAAAATTTGAAAACAAAATCGCTAATTCTGGTAATGTTAATGGCGACTGATATCGTGGTTCCTTCAAGTATTTTAGAAATGACTGAATTAACTGACTTATCTGTATATTTAAGTTGTCAGAATTAGCCGCCACTTCGTCCCCTAGTATTTCTAGAAGTTTATACTCATATGATACCCCCATAGTATAATACAGAACTGGGTATTAATGCTTTCTGAGGATACCGATGCTATTTGTACTAATCTCTTTTTGGATCAAAAATTTATCCCTTACAAGCCGCTACAGCTATATGCACTCACTGTTTTATTACAGCTTCAAAGATCACTTGTAATCAGATACTAGAATTACAGCTAGAAAATAACCCCGCTGAAACCGAGTGAACGACTATATTAATTTTGAAAGGTTAGCATTAACCGCTCTTTATATTCCGATGAGTTCCGGGTTCATATGATAAGTTGAAACAGTTTTATAATTGCGGTGGTTTTCATCTACTTAAATATACAAACTGCTATGTTGAAAGTAGATTAAAATTATAATTACTACAAGGTATAATTTCTAATACTGCAAGTAATCTATGATTCTTAGAGAAAGCATTATTAAAAAACATTGTTGAAAAAAATCATTATTAAGAAAAACGTCATAGACAGAAAATGTTATTGAGAACGGTTAGAGAAAAACTATCTTCATGTTGACTTTTTTTGCGTGCTTATTATTCTTTGAATATATTTGATCAGCTACCTGACTACCTGACTATTATAGCCACAGATTTGCTCTAAATGCAACATAGATGTTAACAAAGGCTTTTTCCACATCATAAAGACACGTAGTACTGGAATGTAATATATAGGTCAAAAGCGAGCTGTTGCGCAGCCTTTATCCGGATGTATATTATTGTAAATCGAATACTAATTATTAAAATTTATTATCCATTTGAAAGCTAGATACATCAACGACGCTTTCAGTATCCTTGCAAGAATTACTCAACGACAATTTAATCAATTAATTTTGACATACTCTTTCAATATAAAAGAATTTACGAGCTTTTCTCTCGTAAATCTGCATCTAGTCACTTGTTATCTAAAAATATATATTATTAATACACTCGATAAAGTACGATTCCAATAATTACCACATATCAGAGACTTGTAATTAATTATTATATATATGTCGAAATTTTAATTTCGAATATGTATATATATATATATTCCTGGTCTCTATATATTTATATATAATAGGCTCGTATCAATTTTGACTTTATGTATATCGTAATATCAAATTAATAGTAAGGCCGGCCACTGCTCAAAGATGACTACGATATAGCCTAACATAATCCACTTTAAATACTCAACTTAAGGCAAGCAATATATTTGTCTAATGTGTATACATATAATTCTCATATTTGAGGCTGTTCTTGTATTTTCCTTAAAATTACCCAATACCATGGGGGTAATAGAATCAACGTTATAATCTGTCTTGGGATATTATGATATGGAGAAATTCTAAATTCTTGTTCAATTCTTTTTGGTGTTTCTGATCTTATTTGCCGTCTTTCCTCGTTATAATCATAATAAAATTGACTCAATAGAAATTCTCTTGTAAACCACCAAAAATGACCTAAAGAATAGCAAACGATGACTCTCCATGCAAAAGGCTTCGTGAATGCAGAAGCTATAAGCTTCAAGTTTCCCGACATTAACGCCAAGAAGTCATTTAAAAAATCTTTCAGTAACACCCAATTTAACATCGTATAACACCAAGGTAAATATGCTGTCTGTATAGTGAAGAATCCAAACAAGTTCACATCTAAATTAGGGTTGCTCCGGCACCAAATATATAATAATATATCGTCAAGGAGAGAACCCAACCTATGAATCTTAAAATCAAAATTGTTCGAACCATATGTGACTGCAGCTACAATAGAACCACAGATCAATAACACAAAATATAAATAGTCAATCGATTTGTTTTTATCGATGATTCCCTTTAAATAACTTATTTGGTCTGGGTTAAGTGTACTCGTCGTTCTCGTTGGAAATAGTTCAAGTCTGGTAGTAAACGCTTCCTCTAAATATCTAGACCAACGGATTATAAACCAAACGTTTAATATTAACTCAATCAGTAGATCATCGAAATAACAGAATGATGTAATTAGTCGCCATGGCTGAGTATTGAACGTTTTGTCAACAATAAATACTAGTTGCACTGCAAGAACAATCCTCAATGTAGTCAATATCGAAGCAAAAATAATCGCAATTGACCAATATCTAGTCACTGGCGGTATATCAGATACCCATTGAAATATTCTATCCATTTTTTATCAACAGATGTATTATAATATGAAATATTTATTTGAATCGATTTGTCATTTGTTTCATTCAGATGATTCAGACGAGCGTTGCGAAACTTTTTTTTTAAATAGCAAAAAGCTGATAGTAGATGATAGTACAGAGCTGTCACTTTCAATTACAAGCTTATATCAATTATAATGGATATTAATTTAAATATCATTGAAGACTGTCATAAGGAAGAGATTCCAAAGAGCATTTTGGAGCCATACAATTATCTACAGGGGATACCATCGAACAATAATAATATCCGTGCCATTTTCCTAAGTGCCTTCAATGAGTTATACTATCAAATAGAAGACAAGGAGCTCTTATCTAAAATAGGAGAAGTGATATCAATTTTTCATAATTCGTCATTATTGATCGATGATATTGAAGACGATTCGAATTTCAGAAGAGGTTTACCTACTGCCCATACTCTATATGGAACACCTTTAACAATAAATTGTGGGAATTTGATGTACTTCATAGCGCTACAAAAGGCGCAGAATGAACTACCAATGTATTATAATAAGATTCAAAATGGAAATGTCGATATAAAAGACCTTAATTACAAAATACTGCAAATTTTGGTTACTGAAATGTTAAATTTGCATCATGGACAAGGGTTAGATATTTATTGGAGGGATAATGGGAAATATATTCAGAATCACTTGCCAGAGATAGAAGAATACTTAAAAATGGTAATGAATAAAACTGGTGGGTTGTTTCGTCTTTCTGTCAAGTTGTTGGAATTGTTTTCACCTGCCTTTAAATCATCCTCCATAATACCCTTGGCAAATTTATTAGGCATTATATATCAGATAAGAGATGATTATCTAAATTTGATAGATCCAAACTATTCTCATATGAAGGGATATACTGGGGAAGATTTAATCGAAGGAAAATTGTCTTTACCAATTTTGCATAGCTTGAGAACTGTCTCTGGTAATTCCCCAGTATATACGATTCTTTACGGATTGAAATACAGTGAGGAACGTAAAGCAAATCCGCAACTCATAGAAAAATGTATTGAGTTTATGAAAAATGAATCAAAATCTTTAGAGTTTACGCGTAGTATGCTACATCAATTTCACATGAAGGCGAGGTTGATGATAGTGAACAATTCTGCTCTAAATGATCCTGAAGCGTCAATGCTATGCAAAGTCATTGATAGGTTGTGTAATGTATGACTAATGTATATACATCTCCTTATTCACGCATTTAAGTATTTATTTATCTATTTATTTATCCAATAATCAATTGATTCATCATGTCACTATTTTCTTTTCTTATGCTAGAGGAATTGTCTCCTTCATGTAATCTTTTATTGAAGTTTCAGATTTGAATTGTTCATCAACATTATTAAATTGTTCAAAATTTGAATTGTCATTAAGCCCTTGAAAAAATAAATCAATATCTTCACTGCAAAACAAATTGGTGGCTGGCATTGTGTTTTGAGGTTGGAAATCAAAGTAATGTCTGTCTGTTATATCGAAGCGTTTCTTTTCATAGTCAATGTTTTTCGGAAACAATTTCCATTGCAATGATATATCAATGGATTCATCTCTTTCAGTTTCTTTATCCTTCGACACATGAAAGTTCATTTCTGATTTAACAAGCTTTATTAATTCTTGATAAGAATTAGTTAGGAGAATTTTGTCCTCGAAAGTATTAAACCTCTTCGTGTCAGTTAGTAACGGTGGCATATTTTCATTCATGATATAAGTTGATTCATATCTTGGAACCTCTATTACATGTTTGCTAAAATATTTGGGTTTCAAGTTTCCATATTCCTCTGTAATATTTTTTGTGTTGTTCAGAGACAGCTTAGAATTAATCAATGGTATTTTTTTAAAAGCATTATCATCAAGAGCTAGTCTCCTATTTCTATATCGAGAATTCCTTGAACTATGTTTATTGCTGTTCATTCGCGTTTGTTCATTTCTGCTTGTCTTTGTTCTTTTCGGTGGGATATCTAATTCCAAACCTTGGTCCCTCAGTAGTAACTCATTGTATTTTACTATGTCATCTTGTATTTCATCATCAGTCCTTCGTATTTTTGTAGGCTTCCTATTTTTTAGCTTAACTTCAAAATCACCACTTATGTCATATTCATTTTCTATGTTAACCATTGAATGCTATTTGATTATGAACTGGAACCATTGCATCGATCTCATCACTTATATTTATTGATAATGTCACGTGCCAAATAAGTTTTTTCAATGCATACAGATTAAAAGATATTAAAAACATAACGGATATGAAATGATAGCAAACGTGTTCGAAAATGTTATACTTGATTGGGTTAGGCTTATCTTATGAAAAAGATGTCACAGTACGTGGTTTGGAAACCATTAAGAATTGTAAACGAGTTTATTTAGAAGCTTATACGTCAATTTTAATGGCCGCCAACCAAGAATCCTTAGAGTCATTCTATGGACGTGAAATTATATTGGCAGATAGAGAATTAGTTGAAAGTGGATCTGACAAAATTTTGGAAGATGCAGACAAAGAAGACATAGCATTTTTAGTAGTTGGCGATCCATTTGGTGCAACAACTCACACTGATTTAATTATCAGAGCTAGAGAGTTGAATATTAAAGTTGAAGCAATTCATAATGCCTCTGTTATGAATGCTGTAGGGGCATGCGGATTGCAATTATACCAATTTGGGCAAACTGTTTCATTGGTTTTTTTTACGGAGACATGGAAACCAGACTCATTTTATAATAAAATCATGGAAAATAGACGAATCGGTTTGCATACATTACTTCTATTGGACATTAAAGTTAAGGAACAGAGTATTGAAAATATGGCTAGAGGAAGGTTGATCTACGAACCTCCAAGATATATGAACATAGAAACTGCCGCCTCCCAATTATTAGAAATTGAGGAAATCAGACAAGAGAATGCATTTACTCCTAATACGCCATGTGTTGCCATTTCTAGGTTAGGTTCACCAGGACAGACTTTCAAAGCAGGTACTTTACAAGAATTATCTGAATATGATTCCGGTGAACCATTGCATTCTTTGGTGATGTTAGGTAGACAAGTCCATGATTTAGAATTAGAATTTCTATATGAATACGTGGATGATAAAGAGAAGTTCAAAAAATTTGTGCAAGAGGATCAAGAATTTTTCAAGTCCTCTCCATATGTTCCTCCAGAAGATAACTATTTGAGTGATTAATGGTTTTCATTCTTGTAAATATTTTGAGATATTCGTTATAAATATTACCTTGCGGTATGAGAACTTATAAATTATTTAAAAATTATGGAATCAGTAAATTTCCATTTTTAAAAATATAATTAATAAATATATTATTCAAGTATACTATATGACACCATTTTTTCCATCTATAGTTATAAATTAGCCACATTCATCACGACTTTACTTAAACAACAAGCTTGTATAAATTTCCATAATTAGTTTGAATGCTCGTAAATAATTAAAAATCAAAAAATTAATTAATCGTTCTTTTTTCTATCAAATTCTCTCAATTCCTTACCCACATTTTCCTTAATATCCCAAATCATCCAGTCGTACCAACCATAAAATGCTGGAATTATGGTTACTAGATGCCACAAAGAATGAGCATCAACTAAATCAAAGAATATTGGGGGAAAGTCAAGAATTTCCAACGACATCCCAAGGATGACAATAGCGCAAAGTAATAATGGATATAGTGAATATAGTTTCGGAGACCTTGAATAAAAGCTTGGAATAAGTAATTTTTTTGGTTTAATATAATTTAGATGATTAACTCTTTTCTCTTTATTAGACTTCACTTTATTTTCTAATTCATAGTATTCGGAATATAAATCAAAACAGAGAAGTCCCCAAAGAATGTTTTGAAGGACACCAAAAGTTATATTAGCTTGCATATTGTACGTATACAGCCAGTCGTGAACAAGCTTATAAACGTGACAAATATATGTCACGATACATACTATGGAGAATGTAATCATCTGAGGTCGTCTACTTGGTAAGTAAAGTTTGAAATATCTCGAGCAAACCCCATAGAATCCACTTAATACCGTAAGTCCAGCAACAAAATAGTCTAGTCTTTCAGTCGCTAAAAAGTCCCTTACATGGAAGACTGTAGAACTTATCCACGCAAACATTGCTATCACACTGCAAATTATTAGCACAGTATATTCGTACGTCAACATTGGATCAGCTTGTTTTCTTGCGTCCAATACTTTTCTAAACCCAATGATATGAACAATCAAGTTTCCTATAGAGAAGAATACAGAAGCAACTTCCTGTATTCCAAGTACTCTCAAGAATGGCCATTTGCCGTGGAACTGATATATCTCCTCATTGTTATCATACCTTTCCTTGGTGACTATTCTCTGGCATTCATAATCACAATTCAGAATACAATCCCATCCTAATAATTTTAGATGTAACGCTAAATTCAGGTGTGAAAACAAATAGTGGTCATTATATGCGTGTATTTCGTATTCTCCATCCGATCCTAATTCATCGAGTATCATCTTTTGGAATATGTGATATGGTCTATTGTAACAAATAATTTGCTCACATTGGTACCGACATTCCTGAAATTCAATTAAATCATCGCCGGGAGAACATCTGATATAACAGATAAATATCTGGAGAGCCAATATGAACAGTATCTTAATATTGAGCATATTGTACGTTCTAAACATTTGTTTATCTTTTAGTAAATTTATTTTGAAAATTTCTACTTGTAAAAGTCGCAATGAATAAATGAAGACCCGATGAGTAAATAACTATAAGGTAGTAGAAGCTGTAGTAGGATAATACTAATACGTACATTTACTGTGTAAGTACCCCATAATTATTTGCAATAATATCTTTAGAGACTATCCTGTTAAACTAGGTATAGTCATTAAAGATAATGAAACGATTATCATAGTATAACTAAATGGTAAGTAATTAATTTAACCTCCACATTTACCCATATCTCAAGTTTCTGACATATAACTATATATAATAGAACCAACAGGTATAAATAATAAGACTTTAAAGAAACCGTGACAATACAAATGATATATAGCTCAATTATAAGCACTAAAAACTATAACTAGCATCATCATAGCTAATGAGACCTAGTAGATGCTATAACTCTTTTTATAGCATTATCTACTACTGCCACGAATCCACTAATTAATGTAGTAAATTCACCTAGTCGCAATATACTAATAATACTGATGGGATATATTCTAATATATAAGATCTTACTAAACCAAGTACTTCACTACAAACCATAGTAGCATGAAGTAAAGCATTAACATGTGTAGATATAATGTCGTTGTTTATTATTTATGTTTGTTGCCACACAGAAGGTGATACCGTTATCGCGGATTTAATGATAGGAGCAGTAGATGTGGCTTTAGCAAGATTAGAAACATTAGTTTCATGTGTTTGCCTGAGAGTGTAGAACACTATTTAACTATGACTACTTCTGACGAATGAAATCGAACTGTCGCAGCACTACGCCAGGAAACAATTTATGTCCAATTACCAACATTTAACTACGGATAGTAGGAATCGAACCTACACGGTCTAAGCCCCGAAAACTTAAGTGTCTTACATCTACAGTTTCATCATAACCACTTGCCTTATTGTTCCTATAGATATTAAAACTTTTAACCATTATGTCTCAGCACTAGCAGTTAGTACATCGGAGCTTCAATAGTTATATTACGATTTGCAGATACCGCTATCGGTAACGCTTTAGTTTTAAATCTACAGAGCATCACGCAGCCCTTCGTTACAATATTCCCTCAAGCAATTTTAGGATTTGCCTTAGAGGATACTTGTGGGTTACTTTGCGTTATGATATCTTATTCTTACATGCGGCTTAGTTTACGAATATATTTATTGTTTTTATGTTTAGCCCAAGGCTAGCTGTATTATATCATATACTATATGAAGTAAGCTAGTAATAAGATGATTATAATATTCTCGTGACTCGGTGATACTCGGACATACTCGGACATACTCGGAGTCTACGGCTGCTAACGTTAGTGTAAACGGTATGTGAAATTTCTCAATAAACATAGATTGCAATTCAACTAATGAAAAATCATCTACAAATAAAGATCATCTACAAATAAAGATCATACCAAAACCAAAACTTAAATTCTTTTTTTAAGGTTAATTATCAAGGGATGAACAAACACGTAAAGGATATAATACAAAATCAAGTAAAGTTACATCCTTTAGTTTTTCTATAGAACAGTCTCTATGGTTCAAAATGGAAAAAAGCAGCACTAATTACTTTATCGCCTATTATCGGATAATCGGGTGTTTTTAGTTACCGTTAAGGTATTATTTCCCATAAAATAAAATCAGGAACCCTCGAACCCTCGCCTTGTATTCCAAATTTGTGTAATGAGAGAATTCTTGGCTTTCCGGGCTAAGAGCTTGAATAAAAGGCGGCATATAAATGAAAAGATTCGCAGGTTTCAGAAATTGGCGATTACCATGGATAGGTAGGGTATGGTCAAATGGAGAGCTCATATTTATTTTCGAGAGACGCATGCGACTCCCAGAATAATTTCAATGGAGAAGACCTTGGAGCTAGGGTCTCTGCTGTGTTCGTTGTCCTAGTACTATCAGCATTGGGTGCATTTTTTCCATTAATTGCTAAACGAAATCCCTACTTCAACCTTCCTAAGTGGTGCTTCTTCATAACTCGGTACTTTGGTTCTGGAGTGATTGTAGCTACTGGGTTTATTCACTTATTGGCTGAAGCTGACTTAGCTCTCACCAATGAGTGCCTTGGTGGGGTTCTTCTTGAATATCCATGGGCAGAAGGAATATCGCTTATGGGTGTTTTTATTATGTTTTTTCTTGATATAGTGGCTCACAAGCGTCTTGAAGACAGGGCAAAGAAAAAGACGATTGCAAACTTGGAAAGCAAACAGAGCTTGGAAGAAAATGTGTTGGAAATAACTGAAATTGATGTTGAAACAAAACATAAAGAAGATGAATCAGAAGAAAATATATATCAGCAAATCCTAAATGCATTCGTTTTGGAGTTTGGAATCGTATTTCATTCAGTATTTGTCGGGTTGTCGTTGGCTATTGCAGGCAATGAATTCAAAGCATTATATGTGGCAATAGCATTTCACCAAATGTTCGAGGGTTTGGGTTTAGGTACAAGATTTGCCATGACTCCATGGCCTAAGGATAAGCAATATGTTCCTTGGGTTTTAGCTTTGGCTTACAGCTTAACAACTCCCATAGCTATTGCGATTGGTCTTGGTGTGAGGAATTCCTATCCACCAGGCTCGAGAGTTGCCTTATTGACTACTGGCTGTTTCGACGCATTATGTAGTGGAATTCTCATTTATAATAGTTTGGTGGAATTAATGGCCTATGATTTTATATTTTCCCCGGAGTTTAAGACCGACGACGGTATGAAAAAAATGTTATGGGCTTACTTATGCTTATTATTCGGAGCAGGAATTATGGCTTTGATTGGGAAGTGGGCATAATTATTATACAATAAAAAAATACCAAGTAAATTAATAGAACATTTATTTTTATTCACTTTACACATTGAACATGGTGAATTATGCATATGGATATACTTACCTATTCATTAATTCATTTCGCTGCTATTTATTACATACTTAGATTTAATTATATATATCAGTTACATACATTATTATGTACCAAGGATAGAGTTTTTGACAAACAAACCCTATCGTTATCCTTATTATCAACAGGTACACATTTACCATGAGTGTTTTTCAAATCATCGATAAGATTCAGAATATATTTGGATATTTACTGATTTTGTTCACTCTCAGCTGCACTAAGCTTGAACTGTTGGTAGATCCAGATGAGCTCAATCTGTGGATACTGCCTACTTTTTTTCACATACCACAAGTTTATCTAGGCACAACTTTTTTAAACTATAACGACTACTAACTCAAAGACAAAAAAGAAAGCCATCTATTATAAACGCATTTGATATGGTATGTACTGGATTACAGGCTTGGCTTTGGAGATCTTAAAGATAGGGATTTTAATTCTTTTAAAAAAATATATCCCAAAAATGAACAGCCTAAAAGAGAATTTTAGAATGATAAAATACTGGACAAAGTAAATCAAAATATTAGAAAACAAATTCGAAAGTGTAAATTTTAATGATTTATTTATTGTTGATGTACTCACATACGAGGTGTATAGCAACCCGGGTAACATTCAACTCGCTGTGATATCAAGAACATAGCGGCCTTTTGTTGAACTATTGGTGTGATATCTGTTACGGCAAGTGTTATTAAGTATTTAACTTTCGATATTTTCTTCAGTAGAATTAATGAGTTCTTTTAGCACTTGACAAAAGTGATGTTTAAATTAGATCAAATGAAGAAAGGTTGAGTTGGTTGAAAAATTACTTCTTCATATTTAGATAGTGCTGTACGTAATTTATTAAATAAATTTTAATGCCTCAATGTGAAGAAAGAAAAAACAGACTTCTATTTGCATACAATTGTTTTTATCTCCTCAGAATGATGATGTTGTAACATTACATAAAGAAGCGGCGTTTAATCAGATCCGGAAAACATTAGAGAGGTCAATTTTAATCGCAAATATTTTGACGTCCCTGCGTGCGTCAAATATTATGATCCAACTACTCCCTGACTACCTGTAATTTTTCATGCTGGAATTTTGAAAGCGCGAAAACGCTAGCCAAGAATGATAGAGACAATGCAACGTAGAGTTCAACTAGTTATAAGGTTATTGGAGAAACCATGAACAACCTGAAGAAAAGTGTAAGGGTCTAGGACAGTATAGAAATTCAAACTACACTTGCGCTCTGTTAGACAGTTGGACTAGTATTAATATTGGCCAATCGAATCCAGGTTTGATCACGAGAAATTTGGATGTCAGCGATTGCTGTATATATAACTGTGATCTGCAAATTGTCCATTAGTACATACCTAAATCAATAATTTCAAACTCATAAAGGATGCTTGATCATAGTTAATTAGCATTATATGAAATACGAATTAAAATAGAGCTAACTAATAATGAATTTTGAAAAATTTCGATGAGATCCACCGTGGAACCGTTCGTAAATAACCTGTGGCTTCATTGCAATCATGTCACCGTCGAACACTAATCCTAATAATTTAATCCTTTTGACCAATCTCAATTATTCAATGTGATACATCACTCATTCTTTCCCGCCCTTGACATAATACATATAAGCACCACGAGGAATTATCGTTGATGATTATCTTTACGTAGAGGATTTAAGGCGATTACATACTAATGCTAAGTAAATTCAGATTATACTCACTGTTCTCCAACTTATGAAGAAACTCCGAATCAACAAAAACTGTTTGTAAGAAATCTTTAAGTATAAATTGATTCTCATATCTTGTTTGGGTGCTTCATCATGAGCCGTATTCTGGGAACTGGCTGAAAATTCAGTGTAATAAATGGATTTATTTGGTCTTTTTTTTTTTCACACTCTTCATGAATCATCTCTATACTCATTGCTAGCGGAAGGTCTATATGTTCTTCGGTAATTATCATTCCTGCTTTTTTAAATTCCATCAATCGAAAACATATGGTTTCATTGTCAAACTAGCAATACCGCTATCTATTCCAGGTAAAATTGGCGTGGTAAATTTTCCATAAAGACAGGAAATTCCGGAAAAGATCCCCACAATTGGAGAATCAAAGGTGACCAAAGCAATATGTCTCTTCTAAGTAATTGGAAATTTTAAAGTAATAACATCAGGGTAGATAAGCGTTGAGTAGAAGTACCCCATCCAAAAACTGAAGTATGGTTGTAAATACTGTAGAAAATAAACCAAATAATACAACCCCAAGTGACTAGCCCTAAGCACTTGATAGTTTTTGGCATTTGTATTGATATACTGCTTGCAGGTATCGAAAGATATAATATACTACCAAAAATTAATTATGCACTCGCAATAGACGTAACTGCAGGATAAGTAGTTAATAAAGTTTCTCCCAAACTCGATAACCAATAAACACTTCAACACCTCTGATAAATAAATATACTATTAACACATTGTCTATTTTGTAAGGTAAATTGGAGATATTGGATAATTTTCCAAAAGGATGCTTGACTCGTCTTAATCGCAATACCTTCTCAAAAAAAAACACACTGAGTTCTGCAAGAAAGTATCCAGATACCAAAACTACCAGTAACATGAATGATTCCAAAATAATTGCACCTTGAATCTCCCTCATAAAGAAGCAGCTTTAAAAATTGCGTTCGATGTATCTTGTTCTATGTTTCTTGACAAGGTCGTCCAATCTATCGAGCTCATATATCTCAGGCGATTGAAAGCCCGTAATGTCTAAATAACCACAAAACGATCAGTGATTATCACAGGAGAATGAACAAAGGTAGTTAATGATGTAACTTTCACTCATAGGAGATATTTGCAATAAAAATCAAAAGAAATTATTATATACTAGCTGCAATATGTAAATTTCCGACTATAATAGAGAGGGAAATATGTATGTCACTTGAAATAGAAGACAATAAATTATTAACCAAACATAAAAACATATAAAGCAAATGACATAAACCATATTTTGAGTGAATGTTTTGGAACAAGTATGAGCTCCCGGTATTTTTCCTCATTTTCAATATCCAAAAGTGACATAAGACAAATTTACAACGCTAAATCTGCAGTATACCAGAAGAAGGATACCGCACCATATGAATATGCCATCGTAAGGATTCAGTCGACCATTTTTATCCAGAAAAAACTGCGTTCGCTGTCAAGCTTATTTCAATGGACCTTTTAGCTACCATAAACATTTCTGTAAATTGAAAAATTCTCATGAATTGATTTTCCAATTAATTTGGTTGCAAAATGTTGTATGGGGAGAGTCCCAATTCTTGTAACAGTTTCACTTCCACTTCTACTACACTGATTCAAAACCCCAAAAAAATTTGACCTTTTTGAAAGCTAGTTTTATGTAACAATAAAAATGGATTCTAAGCAGTGATATTATTCCTTATACACGCAAGAAAATTTTAATACAGGAATTATTCTTATCACAGGTCTTCTAATAATTCTCTAGTAATAGTATATAGGCATTACCTAGAATGAATATTAGAGTAGGCAAACAATTGGCTAATGGTACCTTCGACCTATATTTATTTCAGTTATATCATACGTGGACCCTCTTGTCAGGTCATAAAGTCGACATTACGTATTGACTATTTATATAAAATTCCTGAGAACCTATCATCTGCAAATTAATCACGTTAATAATATACTGCGATTCCTCACTCCTGACCTACCATATTAGTATATACATGAAAATTATCCAAGTATAGTCTAATATACCTCAATATATGTATTCTTCTGCTAATTTAAACTCTTCGAGAACAAATCATTGAGAGTGCAATTCTAACAAGAAATTTTTACCGCAAAAAAAAAAAGAAAAAATTCGGACATATTAAATAGGTCCTTAACGAGAGAAGAAAGCCCTATTTAAAATTCGCATTTTCAAATTGAAAATCTACCATATAAACTAGACAAACGATTGAAATAAAACCGGCCTTTGAAATAATACCAACCTTTAATAAATTGTTTTGAGCATGGGAAGAATATTTTTCACTATTTGTAAACGAATTATACAAGGGGTAGATTCAAGAATAGATACACATAAATAACGTGATTAAAATTCTTAACGGGTTTACCCGCAAAAGTAGGGCGAGTATTCAGGTTAGCGTGTAGGGCGTAAATAATTTCAAGCGGAATTGCATTTCCCGCCTTGCAGAATTCTCCGTGAGTGGGGGAAGAACGAGGGGGAGATGATGATGTCTAATTTCACATTAACTCACTCTTTCTTATCAACCTTCTGTATCAACATTCTATCAGCTTCTCCCTCAATCAATTGAAGTAGAATATGTTAAACAATTTTAGCTCGAAATTTTGGGTGAGTGTTATCAAAAGGAGAGTAATTTATCGATATTGGCTGTAACGAAGATGAGAGAGAGAATTTAAACAGATTATGAACCTTTATCAATTTATTCTGTCAGCATTATGAACAATAAAATAGTATTCCAAGCGAGTTGTAGAAAATTTCTTGCAATACGGTTATTTCATACACGAAATTTTTCATGGTTCACATAATGCTACTTTAAAGTCATAGTATCAAGTAGATATACTCATTAAGCCCACGATTAATTCCAATTTCAATATCTTACCCTCATTTCGAACATTTAATTGTATGTTAATTTTCAAACTCGGTCGACTTTGTATGTATGACTTCTATGAGCAATATTACAATGTGGGGTCGGCAACCCTAATTAATAGGTACATTGTAATCTAACTTTTATCCGCAATGCTCCCGTCCAAGTTTCACTCCTTAGCCTACATTACAATAAGCTCGCAGTTAGTAAAAGTTTAGAAGCACTTAAATTTGCGTTCCCCTATTTTGCAGTTCCGGTTTTACCCTTTATAAGGTTGCCAAGATTTAATATTAGTCAATATTATCAAGGATTCAAATGTAGACCTCTGAACAAAATACCAACGAGGAATGCTAATTCAAATAATGCAGAAAAATGTTGAATTACCCCACAAGTGTCAACTTTAACAGCATATGCCGGAAGACATATTTTTTAATTTGATAGCTAAGTGCGAAAAAAAAAATTATTTAAGGACGCAAATTCAATGCAAGTTTGTTTTAGCAGTTTATAATTTACCTTCTATTGTCTACATCCTAGTAATTACATTTGCTATGACCAGTTCTAAAATAGACGATGAAGAAGCTGTTAGCTTTCAATCCAATTATGTCCCATCCATGATGATGAGAGAACACAACAAGCATATTATTCAACCACCTAATTTTTCTATACATTCAATTTCAAAATACTTTAGAACTAGAATCCCCTCGATGTTCTTGACAAGGGAGGAGATAGAACATTTTACTTGGAATGATATACTCAATCCTTTCAGTGCACTTAAAGAATTAAATAGTCGCCAATGGAATTTCTTCTTGGTTGGTTTAGCGGGTTGGACATGGGATGCTTTTGATTTTTTTCTCGTTAGTTTAAATGTATCATCTATTGCAGCTGACCTTGGAAAAAGTGTTAAAGATATTACTTGGGGTATTACTTTAGTCCTTATGCTTAGATCAGTTGGTGCTATCATATTCGGATTATGGGGTGATAAATATGGGAGAAAATGGCCCTATATTATTAACATGTTCTTATTGGTTATTCTTCAAATTGCCTGTGGGTTTGTAAAGGATTATGAATCATTCTTGGGTGTAAGAGCATTGTTTGGAATAGCCATGGGTGGTATGTTCGGTAATTGTGCTGCCTGTGCATGTAAGTATTTATTTTTTCAATGAGAATTTGGCGTGAGCTAATTACTAACATTCATTCAGTGGATGATGCTCCAAAGAAAGCAAGGGGACTTTTGTCAGGTGGATTCCAACAAGGATATGCCTTGTATGTATTTGAGTTTAAAACCTAATTCGCTTTTTCTTTTAGTATTGCATACTAACATTTATTTAGAGGGTATTTATTAGTTGTCATCTTTCAACGTGCTATTACTGACAATTCAAAGTATTCTTGGAGAGCCCTTTTCTGGTTTTCTGCTGGTCCTGCAGCAATTTTTATGGTTTGGAGGTTTTTTCTTCCTGAAACTGATACATTTTTAAGACAAAAACAAAAGATGTTAGAAAATAATGAAAAGAAGAAACTGAAAATATTTGAATTCAGTGAGGAAGGAAAAAAGGCAATTAAGAGTTACTGGTTGATCATGATTTATACTGTCTTCTTCATGTCAGGTTTCAATTTCATGTCTCATGGCTCACAAGATTTATACCCTACACTATTAACTAAGCAATATGGGTATGGCCCTGATCGTTCGACTGTTACTAATTCTGTCGCGAATTTAGGTGCAATTACTGGCGGTATGATTCTTGGTCACATATCGACATTCATTGGACGTAGATTGGCAATTTTTCTAGGATGTATACTTGGTGGCGCCATGATTTATCCATGGGCTTTTATCGATGGTTCTGGTATAAATGCTGGTGCGTTCTTCTTGCAAGCTGGCGTCCAAGGTGCTTGGGGCGTTGTTCCAATTCATCTCTCTGAATTGTCTCCCCCACAATTCAGATCTTTCGTTACCGGTCTCTCTTATCAATTAGGTAACTTATGTTCTAGTGCAAGCTCAACAATCGAAAGTACCATTGGTGAGAGGTTCCCAATTCATAAAGAAGGTGAGGAAGATATTTACGATTATGCAAAAGTGATGCTGATTTTCATGGGATGTGTGTTTGCTTATGTAATTATTATTACTATTCTTGGTCCAGAAAATAGAGGTGCTGATTTAGGCGTTGAAAGAGACGAAATACTTGAAGATGATGATATGCATGATGCGACTCAAAAATCAGTTAATTCTATTGAACAGTTGAAACCAGAAAAAAATAATCAAAATACAACGATTACTCATTATGAGTGATCAGGTTTCAATTCATCATAATACAGATGTTATTTCGAGTAATTTATATTATTCAGAATTTAATAAACGTAATTTATGTAATATCCATTTATGTAATTAAACTAATTAGATAGAATGGTAGTTAGTGAAATCCAGCAATTACTTATTGGACATTTTGATGAATCTAAACATAGTTTGTAACTTTTCACTTTTGCTCGAATAATGGTCAATTTAGGTGAGAATAAAATCAATTCACGTAGCATTGGTAAGTTTTTTAAGGTAAAAAGTTTAACCAGAGAAGTTGGGATTGTAAACTAGTATCCCTAAATGACGGAAACGATGGAAAAGCAATTCCGAAATAGACATTAGTTCAATTATATTATTCTTATCATACATAAGTAACTTCGCTATTACTGACATCATTTCTATATCTCGGAAAAAAAAAAAAAAAGGCTAGCTCAAAATGCTTAATCTTGATCAGTAAATATCGGAATCGATAATGAATATATTTCGGTTCCAAGCAAACTACGACAATACGCAACAATAAATATCAAAATTATCAATTGTACAGTATAACGATTTGTAATTCGTTACTACTTCGGTTATAATATCCGTAATATAAAACTATAACTGTAATTGTATTCTCATTAAGTGTGCATGTAATCTTGTTTAAATGTGGGGCGATCCATTCGATTAAATTTGAGTGCGAATGGACGAGAAAGGAAGACAACGATACACTTTATACTTCGATGACATTTCGTAGTAAATTATTCATACGTATTGGCTAAAGTGTCGCGACTGCATTACATAGAATGCCATTTATAACAAAGCGACCTAGGTTGATCCCACCAGATAAAAGGAAGAAAGTCTCCAAGGCATGCGACAATTGCAGAAAGCGGAAATATAAGGTATGTACTATGTACTATCAATCAATTCCTAACGACTCAAATACTAACTGACAAACTAGTGTAATGTTAAGACCCCCTGTTCATTGTGTCTGCAAAAGGATTTACAATGTATTTACTGTGATGTAGATGGAAGATCATTAAAGGGAAAAAAGATATCGAAGACACCGGAAGATAAATCACAAGTAAACACCACAAACGAATCGTCTAATGCCAACAGAGAAACTGTTAGCTCCATGAATAAAGACGGATTCTCATTTTTTCCTACTGGTAAACTACTCATTTCCAGCATACCAGCGAGAAGGTTGCAGCCTTTATTAACGTTGCCCATAAATGTCGAAGAAAATAACACATCGCAATTGAATCTAGATGAATCATATACAGATAGTAGTCAAATAGACTGTATTACAAGACATAAGGGGGAACATACAAGATTATTACTTAATTCTACAGGTAATTTGCGATATTTTGGTGAGAGCAGTCCATTATCATTACTTCAAGAGTGCCGCTCTATATTCAAAGCGGTTCTTGGTGCATCAACATTTACTGATGATCCTAAGAGAGATCTTGTTATGGATGAATCTACCATGGTAAAACTAAGAGTTCCTGTTTGTTTGCCTACTCAAGAGCTGTGTGATATGCTTGTTAATTTCTTTGAAAAGAATATTAATGATACGTTCTACATATTTGATATGAAATACTTTAAGAATAATATTGTTAATAAAGCATACGATGATCTTGATCATGTTGATCCCACTAAATTATGTTTGCTTCATTTTGTTCTTGCAATAGGTGCATTTTTTGCAGAGGCATCATCCATTACTATAAGAGAACAAAATTTAATTCATTCTGATTTTTTTGATAGTGCATTGAGTATTATGAGGGACTGTGTTTATGACGGTAGGTTATGGATGGTAGAAGCAAATTTTTTGAGGCATTTTTATTCTCAAGCAAATGTTCAAAGAAGTTCTGCATGGATGCATTTGGGAACTGCTATACGACATGCACAAGGGTTGGGTCTACATAGAAAAATTATTAATGAAAAATTTAAAAATCCGTCTTACATTATGCATAGAAGAAGACTATGGAGAAGTTTATTTATTTGTGATAGAATATTTTCAATTGTCCTCGGACGACCATTGGCTATTAATAATTATGATTGGGATGATTCAGAACTACACGAGTTAAGTAACGATCTGAATGAGAATTTTAGGATTAGGTGCCAGGTGGAACTCTCTAAAATCTCCCAAATTAACAGTAACATAGTCGAAAACATTTATCGCGATGGTATGATAGACATAAAACGTACGCGAAGTTTGGCTGTAGAACTCAAATTATTGTCATTAAATGTACCTGATGATTTAGACATAAGTAATGCATTAACGCAAGATTTAAGATTGAAAGACAATAGTAATAACTATATGCTAATGCACGTCCATTTGGCCCAATTATATGGTATTATGTTGTTATTCAGACCATTTTTAATGCATGTGCTTTTGAAAAAACTAAAGCCTAGGATCTACGGTGAATTAAGGCATAATTCGGATTCGTTATTGCTTTATTTTTGCAAGGCATGTATTAAATCATCGTTCTTGTCTGTCTGGTTGGTAAATTTCTATATGGAACAAATGAGCGAAAGAACAGAACTGTTTGCAATAAGTAATTGCTGCTTATATGCATCGGCGATATTGAGTCTCACTCTATTAGAACAGAAATTTCAAGTTAATCCCGATGACGAATATATAATGGTCCTATCTGATACGTTGCATGCAGCTAGCAACTTTCTTCACAAGGATGGGACATTCAACGTTACGTCAAAAAGATGGGGTGAAAATGTCGACAACATGATAGCAGCCATTCCGAAAAACCAATACAAGCAAATTTCTACAGATTTAGAATGTGTGTCAAGTCCCAGTAAAGATTTTGTATCATTTAATAAAGAAATAATTCTGATAAATAATGAATATAGTGGCTTAAAAGATTTGGCAAATTTTCAGCAAGGGTTTATACCTTCAGATGATGAATTATTGTCAGCAATGGGAATAGACAAACAGGAATTGGGGTCTAATAATGACTTTCCCTTAGATGCATTTATGTACGACTATGGCAAGAATGATCAACTTTTTGATGGATACCTTTATTAAAAAGAAACCGCATTTTAACGATTGTTTTTACATTTTCGAAACATTGAAACCTTCTCTCAACTTTAGGGTAGAATTTTACCAATTTGGATTGTGGTGTCAAAATTTTTTTATAGGCCTCAAAAAGTCCTGTATTTGATTATCACCAAAAGTTTAAATTAGTTGCAATCAATGTGTTTTATAAATATCATTATGGCCACATTGTGGTTACCTTATTCAAGTAAGCTTAAGGAATATTATTGTATCTTAGCGTCAAATGAAAATGTAGTCTTGGATACTAATGCACTTTCGGTAAAAACTCTAATTTTGGTGAAATCATGTCAGAAAGAGAGCCAGTTCATCTTTAAAATCAATCCCATAGATATAATATTCTTCTTGTTTTTGTATCTTGCTTACAAATTAAATGATTTCATCAGATGTTTTTGAATTGCTCTTTTAAACTGTCATAATCAATATTTGGCAATAAGATAACATCAGCTCAGAATCTGAGAAGGATTCTAATCGTCTCTCACTCCCATTTAGTATTTCACCATTTCTGTTTTTCTTTCGTAGGAGCTAGCTCATTCAGTGAAAGTATAATAAAGTTTCTGTATTCTTCTTTCGATATATTTCTATTGTGTCTCAATCAAAACTTTGCTAATTAATAATAGAATGATTGATAACATCCATTTAATGCGACAACCTTTCCTGCAACCGATACCTATTGGTACCACAAGTTTACTACATAACGCATGTCTTACAGGTTTCTAGCCTTGCAACCAAGGCAGGTATCATTCGACCAATATAAATATCAATTTATCCCTATTTATCCCCATTTATTTAGTCCTTTCAAGTCAATGATAATTTATAGAAAAAACCGAATTAGTTTAAACTATTCGAACTGAGAAATATCGTTAAAACTTTCGGACATAATCTCTAAATCACATACAGGTATCGATTATTTGTTATCAGGATATTTAATTGGGGTTATCAATGTGCATCTAGATGATATGAGATGTCCGGATGTTTATTCTGTTTACTCATTCTATTCACTGATTATGTAAAACTTTTAGTAGATCGCTTAAGAAACCAGGGAGCGCGGCACGGTATTAAATAAAAATTTCTTTTTAATGAGACCCAAGGTACACGACCTTTCTAATCAATACGATAACAGAAAATTTTTTCAGTTTCAAGACATCGAAATTTTCATGAAGGTTGACAAGCAGAACCACACCTTATAGTATAGGCGTCACAAGAATCACTGTTGCTACTAGGTAATACAGAGTAAAACTGATATGAGCGAATCGGACCTTGAAAAGAATATTAATAGGACAATAGCAAATTCTAAGAAGATCTCATCAGAAAGTTTTGAGAATTCAGTCGAAGATGAGCTGAGAGTAGTAGAGGTTGAAACTACAAAAAAGAGGTCATGGTTTGATCATATGGCGTCGCTGTTGAATGCTGAAACTAAGGGTATAGAGATAGTGACTGATGATGAAAAAGGTAATGATTCTGTATGGAATGCTGTCACTATGTGGTTGTCAGCGGATTTGGTCATTGCAACATTCGCTTTAGGAGCACTTGGTGTTACTGTATTCCATCTTAGTTTCTGGCAATGTGTATTAACTATCTTGTCTTTTTCTTTAATGGGAGTTTTACCAATTGCGTTCTTCTCTATATTTGGACCTAAATTGGGATTACGACAAATTATACTATCCAAATTTTTAATAGGTAATTATTGTATGAGAATCTTTGCATTTATCAATGTTATTGCCTGTGTTGGTTGGGGTGCAGTTAATATTATGAGTGCTGCTCAATTATTGAATATCGTTAATAATGGTGCTTGTCCCCCGTGGGCTGGCTGTTTAATTTTAGTCATTTGTACTATTATTGTCTCATTCTTCGGATACCATGTTATTCACATGTACGAAACTTGGTCATGGGTTCCAAATGCAGTTGTGTTCATTGCTATAATCGTGAGAATGACTATGTCAGGTAACTTCACCTACGATGAAGTGGTTGGAGGTCCAACCACAGCAGGTAACGTTTTAAGTTTTGGTGGTACTGTTTTTGGGTTTGCAACTGGTTGGACCACTTATGCCTCCGATTATACAGTGTATCAACCAAGGAATATTAGCTCGATCAAGATATTTGTAGGTATTATGGCTACCTTGTATACGACTTTGATTTTTACTTTAATTTTGGGTGCTGCTTGTGCTACGGGTACTCTTACTGACACGGCCTGGA
This sequence comes from Debaryomyces coudertii, assembly GCA_030564605.1. Taxonomy (NCBI): domain Eukaryota; kingdom Fungi; phylum Ascomycota; class Pichiomycetes; order Serinales; family Debaryomycetaceae; genus Debaryomyces; species Debaryomyces coudertii. The sequence continues at coordinate 7,511 of JAKTYF010000037.1, read as the reverse complement.
GAGACCTTTATGCTGAAAAATCAATAGGTGGTTTAGTATATGCAATCTTGGTGAAAGATTCTTTACATGGTTTTGGGGAATTCTTGTGTGTTCTTTTATCTTTGTCGCTCATTGCTAACAATATTCCTAATATGTATTCCCTTGGATTATCTGCTCAAGCTGTATGGTCACCATTAGCCAAAGTCCCAAGATTGGTTTGGACAATTGCAGGAAATTTTGCCACGTTGGCAGTTTGTATCCCAGCGTACTATAATTTTGAAGAAGTGATGGATAATTTTATGAATATAATTGGTTATTATTTGGCAATTTACCAAGCCATGAGTTTATCAGAACATTTTATTTACAGAAAAGCTAACTTTGCTAATTATGATTATGAAAACTTCGATAGCAAATTATCTTACCCTATTGGTATAGCGGGAGTCTTTGGATTCTGTTGTGGTGTTGCAGGAGTAGTATTAGGTATTAATCAAATATGGTACTCTGGTGTAATCGCTCGCCAGATTGGTGAAAATGGAGGTGATATTGGATTTGAATTAGGTTTTGGATTTGCATTCGTTGGATTTAACTTGGTTAGACCATTTGAGAAAAAATATATTGGCCGTTAGAGAATAAGTATTTTGTTTTATTAGCAATTCTATGAGAATAATCCAAACATCAAAATTTGCATATAACGAAGTGATAATCTATAATGATCTCATAGTATAAGCTTAAGCGACATTATTATCAATCCAACCCTCAGCGGTACTTTATTGTAATCGACAAGCGTTTTACAAATTACTTTGCATATATATATGAACATTTCATATATCTCGAGTTAGGAACATAATTTACTTTTTAGAATAAAACAGAGCAATCTTGTGTTAATTGATAATGAAAAGTGAATTTCGATTTTATAATACATAATAATCGAATTTTAAACAAACTATACTTGTTTGGATTTTACTTGTTTGGATTTTTATTATTTTTTTTTTGCGGCAAGCAATTTTTTTACCAGGATTTCAAAAACCGTAGCGGAATTCAAGGTTCTTACCCGCATTGATCAATATGCTGACTTAGTATATGAAAATTACAAACCCATAGTAGTTATAAATTCTGCATAGACGTTATATATAATACACCATATTATTACTAGTTTAGATGGAAATAAAGTTTTGAAAGAATAAGAAACAATTCTTATTGAATTACCTACTAAATCAAAATTTTATTTATTCTAATTTAATGATAATACCGATAGCAATGAACCTACAAAACTCATGACTCCGACAATAGAAATATTAGATATGAAACTGCAGAAATTCAGGTTGACTGCAGGTCCTCAGCAGATAATGATCCACAATTTGAGGGCCACTACCAGTTTTCGATAAACGCCTTTGATGTACTGTTCTTTGAATTGTCCGGTTCATCATGACCTGGTGATATAGTTTGTGAATGTTGGATGGGTTGAAGTGTTAGCAGAAGAACTGATTTTTGACGAAGACGTAGTTGTGCGCTTCACTATCAATTGTCTCCGTCTTTCCTGACCAGTATTATCATTGTCATCTTTATCGTGGTCATTATTGTCATCATCGTCTTTGTCTTGACCGTCATTGTCATCATCGTCTCTTTTTAAAATAACCTCCTTTTCTTGTTTTCATGAATTTCTACAGATGGTTTCCTCGGGACCATCACAGTAATTCTCAGTGTCTGCATTTTAGGCTCTATTATCTTCTTAGAAATTAACACATGTAGCCATTTAAGGAGAATCGTTAAATTTCATAATTTCATGCCGGTTTCTTTACCACGATATCAATCTTGATTAATATATTACCATGTTTAAGTCAATGATTAGGTCTATACTTTATTTGAAAATTGAATCTGTAATGCCAGGGATTTTCTCTAAGAAGTCTATTATATAGTTCTCGACAGCACGATCAGTAACTATGCAGTGACATAGGAAGATATATTACAACCATTTTACTAAATATAGGCCTATGTTTCAAAAATTGATGGCAGTAATTAAAGCATTATGTAATGCCATATAATCGTTTTGCGTGAGTTGAGATTCTGGTTTCTTTATTAGTCTTCTGAGCTTATAAATTTTTTTTATCGAAGAAATAACATACGATTAATGATATTGAACTTGTATGTGTCTAAGATGGCAACATAAAGCACTTGAATTTTGACTTATGCACTAAAATTAATACTAATATACCATTTAATCATTACTTGGTGACAACATTAGGAGAAAGTATGAGTGGAGGTTTTACTTACCACTATGGTTGTATCACAATTTTTCGTAAACTAGACGTGGTTTTTACACACCTATCATAATATTAAAAATCATTAGAAACACGTTAGCAACTGCAACAGCTTCAAATTCTTATGTTAAGTTCGTCATTACTGTGAATAGAAACAATGCCAAATAAAAAACTATTAAGAAATCTCAATTAGATGATTTAGGTATATATCCTTCGCATTAACCTAAAACAAAGCAATTTTAACATTGCCTTAGGTCAGAATTAATGAAGTTATCCAGTCCGTGATCACTCATTTTATTGAGGTGTCGCGGAATTAGATGGTAGTAGAGCGTTGCGGAAATGTCGGAATTATTGTCAATCCTGATGAGCTCCACCTTTTTCACAATAATTGGTTGCAAATTACCAGATAAGGAATAAGAAACCTCTAGATCTAACAAGTATTATTCTATGCTTCTGGTCTAGGTCACCTCAATATTTGCACAAAATTACCAAAAAAATGAAGGATACTCTTATTAAAACGGAAAGAAATCTATATCGTAGGTGTTAGTTTTCTACTTTTGGGTGTATATCCTGTATCATAAATTAGGCAACAACATTTAAATTTTAACATTATATACCCTTGATATATTTGGAATAGTGAGTTTGTACCAAGAACGTTCATATGGGACACACCAATACCACAATGACTGTTGTTACAAGATTGTTGCATTGGTTTGGTATTATTATAACTACCTTATATGGTTGGAAGAAAGAATTTGATTAACCTGACTATCATTTTCACTATCATCACTATAATCATGTATCTGATACAATCATACTCTTTGAATTTTTTACTACTTGTAAACTGATAATCCGAAGTCTATTATGATACGGAAAAGTGAATGTTAACTGGCAAAACATAATTGTGCAAAATCTTTAACATACAAATCGAGCTCCATGAATTTTGACTTGATAATTCCGTGCACTCTCTTTGTATCCCCGTTTCCATTCGTAACTATTTGTCTGAATATTCAAATATAAGTACCAGTCATCAAATGTCCTTTCTAATAACCAGAAACAAAGCGCTTTAAAAAACTGGATGCAAATAGTGATCCGCAATTTTTTCATTAATCACAGGTAAGAACATTTGGTAATAATACTTTTTATTTGGTATAATAAGACAAATCAAATCATTCCCCTCAAAAAACCAACGAGAGTAACTGTACAATTTGACAAACATTGTGGATGAGGAAGTTCAATCCTAAACTAGCATAATGTTTTGCAGCATCATATATTATTCAGCATAGTGTAATGTTCTGGTTACTTGAACTTGATTTCACTTATTCCCATATCCTGTGTAATTCCTGATTACAGCTAGTTCCATGTTCTCCTGAATATCCACCAGAACTTTTAGGAAACGCATCTGTAAATGGATCTGACTTCTCACTTTTGTTGGCCAAGCCAAAATTTGTTGTTAGCCACCTACTCATATCAATTTGAATGCATCTCTAGCATTCTTATCGAAAGAACGCCCTCTTACTGACCTCAAATTAATGCCGCATTTCTACCGTCTCTGAGTTATTAAATACATGGTACATAGTAACTCACAATTATTTGTCCATTATCGATGAATCATTATTGAATAACCCTGCAAATTGTTGATCTTCTGAGATAAACACTCTATCCGTCCTGGAGAAAAACTTAATAAAGATAATTCAACAGAACCATAGCAAACAACACCCAAGGAATCTAATCCCCATATGAGAGGAAGTGTTGAATTTTCAGCAGCCTCAATTACTTAATATCAAACGAATTTTATCTGAAATGTTCTATAGCCATTTTCACTTCTTCGAATCCTCGTTCCAAATTACACTTGTAATCACGTATTGCTATACGATATCCGGGCACCGCCTATCTGTAGTCGAATTATTTATAGCCATGTGTCTGATATCTGGTCTTATTATTCTCGTTTTGTCCGAAGATGCTCTATAACGTTGATCAGTTTATTTTCACATATTTCTTAATAATGACAATCTTATTCCGATATTTTAGTTGTGGGGGACTTTGAAATTGCTATACTTGTTACTTCAGAAAAGAAATACCAATATTGCATTACAAAATAAATTATCTTTATTTGAACACGGAATGTCATTTCTTTGATTTTAAAAATGTTATAAGCAATAACTTACTAATTTTTCTTTATAAATCAGAAGTTACTTTTTTTTTGGTTTTTTGATTAAAAATTAGATTTGATACATCACTTCTTAAATAAATTCCATAAGAATTTTTAAAAATTTCCCAAAATGTACCAAAAATAATTCTTATTTCTATAATGTTTTGTATAGTATTTTCTGTCAAGGATTGCCAGTACTTCTTTGCTTAAACTCTACACGTTGACTTGACATGTTGTCAGATGGAACCACAATTTACGGTAGTATAAAAGTAATCGAATAATATTTAATTGATTTGTCTTTCCTTTTGCTTGCTGGAATTCAACATAATACAAATTTCAATCTAAATATTTTATGCAAAACTTCATGACAGTTAGTAAAATAGGTCATCTATCAGGATTAGCATTACTGATTGACTTTCAATGATTATCTTGAAAGATATCTCATTTTATAGATTATCTGGTGTACAAATGTAAACCGATTTAACAAAACTTATCTGCAACATAGTGTGACTTAACTCAGTTCAACAATACTTGTGAAAGACAAGTCTTCTAAAAATTTGAGGAGAAAGTAAACTCGAAGTATGAGATATGTTGATAGTTAAAATTCCAGTGTATTTAATTTATTTAATATTTCCTAATAAGCCATATTGCTTATTGACGAAGAAATCGTGTAGCGGAATGACATTCAACATGGAGAAATCTAGTGATTTTGATATATAGAAATATTCTTTGGGGGGCCATGGAATTTCAGAATGGTTTTTATGCTGTCAGTTCTTTTATGTTCAAGAAGGATATCGATTAGTTTGTTTTTTGCATCTAATTTCCTTTATATATAATGCAATTCAACTCATTGTTCTTTCACGATTAAACTTTAGGAATAACAAATATTTCATGTCATATTTACAAATAGTTCATTTTTTTTATGTAAAATCCATTTTTGAGACATTGATTAAGCACCCACCATATTCACGGCTCAACAATGGCTTTTGTTATAGCTTCAAAACTCCAAAAAACAACCAATTTTCATCTAAAGACATCAGAAATAAATCGTAGAATACTTTGGGGAGCATACAACACTCCAAAAATCCCACTACTTATCAATTTAATTTGCCTTTGAGAATAAGTAAAGATCTAACAATTAGTTGACACTGTGTATAAATTTATATAACAATAATCTCATTACTTTTTAAGAAATGATTTAAAAAAGCGCAGCCGATAATTTTGAAGTAATTTCTCTGAATCTATTGACAAAAATTAGATATACTGATAAAAAACTATAAAAGATAAAATAATACTAGGACTCTGCTAAACTAAAAGTTCGATTAATGCTTAAATAAACAGAACTATGTGGGTAAATTTAATCAGTTGTCAATGGTTGAATGCAACAAAACATTGGTAGATGTTTGTGATGATAGGATCATTCATTTCGGTAAGTTAGATAGCGTTAAGGAAATGAAAAAAATTAATTTTATAAGAAATGATATGTATTATAGTTCAGCATATTTAATTATAAAATTCGCTTCCTCCCTATCTCTCAAAGCTAGACTATATCTTCCATAATTGAAAGAAAACTTTTAACTGCAAAGTACTTATTGAAGACTATAGGAAAAATTCATAAGTTCAGACGGAATTTTCAAATAAAGCTAACAAAGCGTCAGAAATCATTTTACCAAGACCCAATGAGCCTCCAGTTTTAAGGGAATTAGAGACGGTGGTAATTTTGCTGCATCCTTCTCTTGGTGGTTTTACCATTGAGCCTATCCTACATCCAATTGAAGGCAGCACATGTACCTACCACAGCTAGGATCACATGTCCACTTAAAAGGTCTTCATGATACTCAATTTCGGCACCTCTTTTAAAAAAAAATATTCATATTCTATCAGCATCAGAGGCTGGAATAATTTCATCACTTGTACGTTGATAGAAATACAAGGATATCATAGGAACATATTCATCATAGTGTTCAATTCTGTGACATACTTCACACCTGGTATGTTTAAAAGTTTTTGGATGTAGATGCTAAAATACTCATTTAAAGTATCAAATGCATAAAATGGAAGTTCTTCAATAAGGCACATCTTTGAGTCTTTCTAATTTTTTGAGTTTACCTGTGGCTCCTAATTTATTAATAAGGTTTTTCAAATCAGGATCTTCGTTTGATTCTTGGTTGTACATGCTTTATTCGGAATTGGAATGATTGATATGTGTGGTAATGCAGCCACAACTGCCATAGAACACCAACAAGCTAAGGCAAAATCCATATTGTTAGGCTTGTTTTTACCTGCCCATACTTTTGGTTATGTGCTTGTTGTCATACTTTACAGAGCCTTCTTAAATATTTACAAGGTAGGTGAAGGATAGTTAGCATTTTTTTTTGGTTTAGCCAAGGTTTGCCAATAATAGTAATTGTTAGAATGTTTTTTTTTTTCTGAATTTCTATCGATTGAAAGCGCAGCATGAATTTGGTGACATAGAACAATTAAAAGTTATAAAGATATTATGTGACTTTTTTAATATTATAAGAGTTGAGGAACTTATTTTGGGTACCTAATTCTATTGTTAGCAGGAATCCGTTTCACTTTTCATGCTTCTCTGGATTTCTAGTTTGGGCTCTGTAATTGAAAGCGGGTCTTTGTTGGTCAGTTAACCCAATTATTGAGGAAAAGATTAAGTATAATTATTTCTATAGTGCTTAGTGCACGTTTTATTTATCCAGCATTTCTCTCCAATCATATTAATTTTTTTGATTGCAGGGTTTTCTTCGTCTGCTTTGGGATAGCCGTTGCTGCAGGTTTTATTCCGTCGCATATCTTTGAATTGTTCGACAAGGAACATTGAATGTTCCTGACTGTTTTAGGTGTGTTATTTTCAGACTTATGGGCCTACGATCATTTTTTAGATGTGATTTTTAACTTAATTTTAGTATACCACTCTAGCTCTCTTACAATCGATGTATAGCTGGGAACCAAATTCCCACTTAATAAACCTAGGTTTCCTGACGCATATAACTGTGAAACGTCATGTGATTTGTTTATGGTATAACTTTTTCATATGTGATGGTGGTTGCATTCTTTGGGTCTGAAAGATTCCCCCTTGATTTAATTACAAATAAGGATGAGAT